>JAPMNP010709156.1:0-11950 GCA_029874935.1 Atherina boyeri
GCACAATAAGGAACAGCGGTTTGGTACACACTGAATAATTAAACATTACTGGCTGTATCTCCATACACACACTGTTCAATCCAAGTCTTCTCATACACATAAAGGCACAACTGTTAACTCATGTGGGACAAAATGACAAACAGCAAACAAACAGCAAACTAGCATGACAAGCAAACCTGCTTAAGTATCTCTGGGAGACTTCTCACTGTCAAACTGTCACTGGAAATACACTCATATCGCTGTGAGGTAAAACCTTTCCAGTATACGAGAATCTAAAATTGTTAACACACCAGTGCAGCACATAAAAAAATAAACCCAAACCAACACCACATTCAGTACCTTTTTAAAGAGCATCCATGAATGTGCAAAAACAGTCTGAGAGATGCTCCTCTCTCCCGCTCTCAGAGCTGTAACATGAGTGCAAGGCCATGTCCGCAACCAGATCCAACAGGTGTCTTGTGATGCTCGCTGCATTGTCCTGGGCTCTGGATGACTGAAACAGAAGAAAGAAGAACACACTTTTAGTTAGTTTTTCATCTGGGCACCAAGATTAGAATTTTATTTTTAAAGCAGTTAAGACATGAGTGGTTTTAAAATAGCTTTCATGTGGATCCAGGGGAAAGTTTAAACATACAGTGTGTAAGAATTACTAACATGTAGTGGTAAAGATGAGTATTGAAATAATTTCAAATACCAAGCAAAAATTGTGAATGGACGGATGGACGCATCTTTTTTTACAAGTGGATCCAGTTGCAGGGACGACTGCACTACAGGTAACTACTTCTAAATTGTGTACATGTGTACTGTCTTTTCCGATGTACTTTGTAAGGCTTTACTTGGTACTGCAGTTTAAAGCTTAGAGGGTTCTCACTTCACACACAGAGTTGTTTGTCCATTTAGAGACACCGTAGTAAAAATGGTGGCCCAAATATGGCAGCCACTATGTATGTGGACAAACGGCAAGTAGATATAAATAACTCATTCTAAGAGAATAAACACACAAGTTATTTTTGTAAAGTGATTAGATACAAATAAAAACTATTTTTTTAATAATTAGATATACATTTTTTTCTCGCATTGACCTTTGGTTTTGTTACATGCTGCACCTTTAAATGCATCATGGCTTGAAATTTGATGAACTTTTGCAAAGTCTGGAACATTTTAAAAATAATTTAACGAATTAGGTCGCTTTTTAAATTTTCTGTATTCTTGTTGGGAATAATGCATCAGAAGGTAACACATAACTAATCACACAAAACAGTCATCTAAGGCATTAGTATTCTCAAATGAATGACACACATGACACATACTACATTTATCATGACGAAACATTGGTGCCCTCTTTATTCTCCAAACCATGCAAATGTTCTTGCAACATTTTTCAGTGAAGCACTCTATGGACTGGTTGTCTCCTTACACAACATTACAGAGCATAGATTGAATGCATGTTTTACTTATCCGGATGGGGACCCAGTGGTTTGAATGATAGTTTATTCTTTAGGAAATCATGTCTAGTGAACACCTTGTTGCTGCAGCCACAGATGCATTTGAAACTGTCCAACGATAAACTTTCCTCTAGTCTAATTCTTTTTTGAAAATCATAGATGCTGCATCAACCATTTTAAAATGGAGGATGACCATTGATCATGATCCAGCGTTTGTTATTAGAACACAAAATTATCAGGGTATATTGTTGCAGTGGTTCCAAACATATTTTCCTGGAGGACCCCCTTCATGCAACTTCCAAAAGGTTGTGGACCTGCCCTGTGTTAAAACCATGCTTGGTTTTATGCTTCCAGTAGTTAACTTCTGGCCATGACACATTCTGGCTGACTCCTACCAAGGTTAAGGTAATGTTTTTTCTTTTTAATATCTCAAAAGAAGGAAGAATCATTTGCATTGTGGTATTTCTCAGACAATAATGAAATGGTGCAAAGTCAGTATTGCAGGGCTCCCAAAATACTGCGTCCATGTGAATGAAACACCCAAATGATAGGGAGGGGAAAAAAGAAGAAACTTAACTGAATGCACCTCAAGTCGCCTCTGTGTGGACATGGCCTCAATTTAAATCCCACTGCCTCTGAACAGTCAAAGCCACGGAGACCCCCTGTGCTCTTTGGGGGACCCGAATTCGGAGACCAGGGACCCCAAGTTGGGAACCATACCAATAGGCTACTGCATGGCACACGGCTCATCTTTGCATAGTTGATACATCATTAGCAATCATTAAATGTTCGTTTATTGACATTTAACACTCTTTTTGGAAACGTGGTTAATTCAACTTAATCATATCTTACCCTTTAAATATGTCCATTAAACAGTTTGTATTAGTTTTAACCTCTATATTAACAGTCAATGGTTTTAACGCACAGTTTGACGATGATGACGCTGATGATGATGACACCCACCCTCCCATCACATCCAGCTGTTAGCACGAAGCTACATCGATGCTAAGGAAGTAGCATTGTTTACGGATACAGAAGACGAGCATGGAGCCAAAGTAAAGCTTGTAGTCTGCAGGCAAACCAAGCCAGCTATGTTGACGTGAAATAAAAAACAATAGGCAGCAAGGTGTTACCTCAATTAGAGGTTAAGAAAGGAAGACCTAACAAACGGCTTCAGAGAGTCAAATAAAGGAGGCATTTACGCGGTTTGAGGTGAGCGTGCTAACAATAGTTATTCATTTGAGACACTTTTATAAAAGCTTGACATATAGTTTTGTAGATATATATAACTTTAAAGTCCTTGGTATGTTCAAACCAAAATTTGAACATACCAAAGTGTTTCTTTAAGTATTGCGATAAGTTTTGTGCATGCTTGTACTGGCTTTTTATCAAACACCTGTTGTTTGCCTCTGTGTGATGCTGCCAGGTGAAAAATGGACTTCCTCACTCTGTTTGCTGTCTACGTCGGAGTGGTGCTGACTTGTATATTTTTAGTCTGCAAATACTCGGGCCAGCAACACAGCCCCTTTAGTAAATTGTTGAACTATGTAACAAAGGTAAGATCCTTTTCGCTGTACTTAATCAAAACCAACACTGGGTGACGCTGTTGGGCCACTTTTTCTAGCGCCGTTCCAGAAACGGTATTATGGATGCAATGCAACTCTAGTCTTTTTCCTCACAGGTAGTTGCACCGTTTACACCACAGTGGCTTCAAAGATTTTCACAGTCAGCTTTGCACAGGCTGTTCCATCAAAGGTTCGTAGTCAAAACCTCCAAGAAAGTAGGCTTTAATTGAATCCACCCTTCATCCTGTGTCATTTCTTTCTTATTTCAGGAACAACATGTTCATCTATCTGCACATACTGCTGGAGGGAGCTGTGTATGCAGAGTTCACCTTTGAAGTGTTTGGTTTCTGCAGGGACATGGACACTACTTTAACCAGCTTGTCTGTGCCTTACATCCTTCTGGTGATCAAGACCTTCTTATTCTACCTCTGCATAAAGACAGATCCAGGTTCATTTTGTTCCATTTTGAGCATATTCAAGCTGGATTTTAAGGCAGAACAGTTTTGTGAAATGGGAGTTTTGTATGAATTTTGTCCTCCACCTTGAGAATGTGCTATTTTCTCCAATTGTTTTAAATTGAATCTGTTTATTTGACTAAATTCTTGAAAAGTTTCCCTAAAAACTCTTGTCACTCATGCATAATGTTGACAAGTATCAGACACCGTCCATTCTGTCTACAGTGCTCTTAAAGTGTTGCTCACTGCACTACTTTTTTGCTGGCTTTTTAGCCCTTTGTTATATAGATTTCATGGCAGTAGATAACTTGGCTTATAAAACAAGTCACATAGAGCCTTAATTTCTGCTCTGTCAGGCCAGTGTTATTTTCTCAACCCTCTTGTCTCACCACCCAACAGGAACAGTGACAAAGAGCAAAGTTTCTGGCCAGCTGCACATCTATCCATACGACGGGAGACTGTTTCACCCTGGAATCTCCTGTCCTACCTGCCAGCTTATCAAACCAGCGCGCTCCAAACACTGCAGTGAGTATTATTACTAAATCCTGTCCTCTTTTTCCTGGTATTGGCCATGTAATAGTGTGTTAATTTTTCATTTTAGAATTCGGATAGAAAAGGGAAAAAATATCTATTTTAGTGCTGATTGTAAACACTGTCTGCTCTTCAGGGGTCTGCGACAGGTGTGTCCAGCGTTTCGACCACCACTGCGTTTGGGTTAACAACTGCATCGGTGCTCGGAACACACGCTACTTCCTGCTTTACCTCTTCAGCGTATGTTTCATGGCAGGGGACATCGCCCTGTTGACTGGAGACATGTTGCTTCATGCTGTGCTGCGCTCTGGGCTTTTAAGAGCCAGTTATATAGATGAGTACGGTCAGCAGCAGCTAGCTGGGCCTCTTTTTGTTGTACAGGTACAACTAACATTCTGAATATTACATGGATATTTTTTAACTGTAATGAGCATTTATATCATGTTAATTGAGTCCCCTCCCCTCTTTCTGCCTCTCCAGCATCTCTTTCTGACCTTCCCCCGAATCGTCTTCATGCTGGGCTTCCTGATCTTTGTCTTCTTCCTCCTAGCGGGTTACGCTCTGTTTCATTCCTACTTGTCTCTTGTCAACCAGACATCCAACGAATGGTACAAAAGTCGAGGTTATTTTTGTCAGCACTGCCATCCAGCTGTGACTGCTGATCATCTATGCAGCCCCATCCCAGAGCACTCAAAAAGATACTACTACAGCAGAGGGCTTCTCCGAAACCTGGGAGAGATTTTCTTTCCTCCACAGACTGTTCGTAAAAAGGACAACTAAAAAAAAGGAAGAAAAACAAAAGGTGCCTTTTGTATTGACTAGTTACATTCACTAATATTAAAAAAAA
The DNA here is from genome assembly GCA_029874935.1 of Atherina boyeri. Taxonomy (NCBI): domain Eukaryota; kingdom Metazoa; phylum Chordata; class Actinopteri; order Atheriniformes; family Atherinidae; genus Atherina; species Atherina boyeri. Next base: position 4,844 of record JAPMNP010709156.1, read on the forward strand.
AAGTGTTTCGATTTCTTGCATCTCATAAGGTGTGTCTGTTAACTAACTATATTCTGTTCATTTATTTTAATAATTTGGTAGCTGACAATTGAATGCATAAGAGTGGTTTTTCCCTATGTACCATATTATTGAATCTTTGGCAAAGGTATTTTATTAAAATAGATTGTGCTTTGTACATTTAAGCTGTGGTGGATTTTGTGAATCTTGACCATTCACTGTATCTTGACTGTCAGCAAAGGCATCAAAAGGACCAGTAAGATTTTTAAAAATGTTTGATTCACTTTGCTGTGGGGTCATTTTGAACACCAAATAATGCACACAAAACACCAAATAATGCTTTTTCCTTTCCCCCGTTTTTGTCATTGCTAAAATACTTCTTATGCTATGACGAATATATTTATGTTTTATTAGTGTTTTTCCTTTAGTTTTTTGCCTGAGTATTGGCGGTAGCTTCACCGGAAGTTGGCCGGACTTTTTATGACGTGGCTCCTGTCCCTTTAAGCCGGTGCGGAAGTAATAGTAAAAATGCTGCAACAGTCTGCGGAAGGTCACAGTTTGTTCTCAGACGAGTTTCAACACCGCACATATTTAACGAAACGCTCGTCTGAACCAGTTTCAGACTACCATAAAGACTCAACCAGACGTGTCTTCGTTGAACATTAACCGTTACGTTCGCGGCTGTTTGGAGGGACAAACAACGTAACGACGTGTACTGGGCATTCAGTATTTGGTTTTAAGATTTTAATTCAAACAGCGACTGACATTTCTGCAACTTCCTGATGTCTGGATCAAAATGCACACGGCTTAGCGGGGCGCTGGTTAAGCAGCTGCTGGATTCCGTTGACAGCATCCTGTTTGACTGCGACGGGGTCATCTGGCGCGGGGACCAAGCCATCCCCGGAGCTCCCCAAGTCATAAACCTACTCAAAAAGCACGGCAAGAAAGTCTTTTTCGTCACCAACAACAGCACCAAGACGAGGAAGATGTATGCAGATAAGATGTCTACGTTAGGGTTTAATGTGACAGAAGAGGAGGTGTTCGGGACTGCGTACTGTTGCGCCATGTACCTGAAGACGGTCTGCAAGCTGCAGGGGAAAGTCTACCTGATAGGAAGCAATGCGATGAGGCAGGAGCTGGAGACCGTGGGGATCCAGCAGACCGGGTTGGGACCTGACCACATCTCCGGGAAGCAGATCGACTGGGCTAGCGTGCCTCTGGACCCCGAAGTGAAGGGGGTGGTGGTCGGTTTCGACGAACACTTCAGTTACATGAAGCTGAACCGAGCCCTGCAGTACCTGATCCACCAGGACTGTCTGTTTGTGGGGACCAATAGAGACACCAGGCTGCCATTGGAGGGAGGCAAGGCTGTCCCAGGTAGAGATGCACACTTCACCTGACTCAGACTTTAAAGGAAAAGTACCGTTTAAAAAAAAAAAACACCTGCACCAATTTATAACATGAAAAACGTTCATAAACTCACCTAGACAATTTTGGAGTCACTTGAAGTCCTTCGGGAGATATTTAGTTCCATCGGGCTGGCATATCCATTCAATGGGAGTGGTAGGTGCAACGTCATTTCAGCCTCTCAATAGGACATTATCTACCACAAAACGCCTTCATTTCACCAGTGTTTAGAAATTAGTTGTTGTGCTATCTTTCTGTACCTTCAGAGCGGCTTTGTTGACATGGGGATTTTTAAATGCTTTACTTTGATCTGCTAAGATTCCTCCTTCTTTGGTTTCCTGAAACAAAAGAAGAAGAAAAACCACTTAGTAGGGCAAAGTGAAGCATTTAAAAAGCCCCGGATGACAACAAAGCCGCTCTAAAGGCACATAGGGGATAGTACAACAACTAATAACTAAACACTGGTGAAATTAAGGTGTTTTGTGTTAGATAATGTCCTATTTTATAGGCTGAAATGCTGTTGCCAGTGCAATGGATCTAAATATTTCCCGATAGACTTCAAGTAACTCCAAAATTGTCTGGGTGAGTTTATGAATGTATTTCATCATTTCATGCTATAAATAAGATCCAGGAAAAAAAAAAAAAACATAGCACTTTTCCTGATTAACACTGACCCTGAGAAACAATTGAATATTTCACATCAGGAACGTCTATTAAAGTCTTTAACGGTATTATATCTTAAATGCCACTGTATAAATATCCTTCACTGGGTTTGTTTTTAGTTGACGAAGCCTGGGTGGAGACGGACAGAAAGCTGAGGCTTATACCATTTTTACACCCCCACCCCACCACACCCTTTTTTAATATATTGGCTTACTTCCTGAGAAGCCTTTCTCAGAACAAAATCTTGTTTTGTTAATTTGTGCTTGTAGGTATGAAAAATATCCCAGTCCGGTGCTCTAACTTCAAAATCACCTTTCAAATACTTGAAATTCTGAAGCTGAAGACAGTGTTTTGAGCAATCTTTGGAGAAAAGAACATAAATGCTCCCCTCACCTTCTGCCCCTCAGGTACAGGCTGCCTTCTACAGGCTGTGGAAACCGCTGCCCAGCGTCAGGCCCAGACGGTGGGCAAGCCCAACCACTTCATGTTCGACTGCGTGGCTTCCCAGTTCGGCGTGGAACGGGAGCGCTGCCTCATGGTAGGGGACCGACTTGACACTGACATCATGCTGGGCTCCAACTGTGGCCTGAAGACTCTCCTCACCCTGACGGGGGTCAGCACTGTGGCGGACGCCGAGGGCCATCAGCAGAGCGGTAGTGCGGAGAGGCAGGGGATGGTGCCGGATTATTACGTGGAGAGCATCGCAGACCTCCTTCCAGCTCTGCAGGAATGAGACTGCGAAATGATGCAACATGATATTCTAGCAACTGTAAGCACGACTGATGTGTGTGTAGCTGCTCACGCACCAGGGGTCCACTGTGTAATAAAAAGGGAATATTTTTGCTATGATTTAAAATCATCTCTTTTAACAAAGTAACAACCAAGCACTTGGCTGAAGCTGTGTGACGGAGGAGACAAAGACTCTCAAGACCCTATCCAGATTTTATTTAAAGCTGTTAATTTCAGCCTGATATGAGTGATAAATAACATGACAATAATAATCAGTATTGTTTTAGTGTATTTAATCATTTAAATTGTTACGTCTGCTTCACTGGTCCTTATTCTGTCTCTGATGCAATCTTGTATTAAGCAACTGCAAGTTAAACTCAAGGGTGAAGTAAGCACACAAAAAGTTTCACCGGTGTGGTAATATTTGTCCAGGTTTACATCCGTTTCTGTCTTTTGTGTATTTCAGTGTGGCAGGAGTGTTTTAAAGATATTTCTGAACAGACTGTACTACCAGAATCAATGAAAGCCATGCTCACATCCTTAATAAAAAGCACGTATTTTCACTAATTTGAAACTTTAGTCTCTTTGGCTTCAACTTAAAAAGGGAAGTTCCTGTAAAAGTCCCGTGCTTAAAGTCACCTTGGGCTTTCATCGGCTGGACACAGCAGCCGTTACAATCACGTATCGCCTCTCACCTGATGAGAGAGGCTCTCCACACTGCGCCTGCCTCCCCTCTTTTGTCCATTGTCTGGACCGGGGGTAAGCGCAGCCAGTTACCCTCTTGTTTAAGTGATAGAAAAGGNATTATTAGGTGGGGGTGGGGGGTTGCATGGACGATCAAAAGTTGAAAATTAAGTTTGGCAAGATTTGGATTTTTGTACGAAGAGTGTGTGAGAGTGTCGAGAGGGAAACATACAGAGGAGGTGGGGGGAGAGGAAAGGGGGAGGTGTGAAGTGTGCAGGGGCCAAGAAAGAAAAGTGACCAGGTGTACGGAGTCCCAGTCAGTGCTGGTGATGACCACAGCTCCATGTCGATAGCTGCGAGAAGGGAGCCAGGGACACAGGATGGTGAGGTGCTGGAAGCGTTCAGAGAACTGTTTGGAGGAAGTACAGTGCACGGTAAGCAGCTGCAGCTTCTCACTCAGGCAGGATTTGCTCATCAGCGTTTCTTAACAATTGGACACATTTTCAAATTTTTTTATTTTTTTTTCCAGGATGGGGGCCCTGACGTATCCCCCCGGTCCCACTTCTCCCACAAAGCATTCTGGCTCAGCCTTTCCACCCTTCTCCTCCTCGTGATCGTTGCCCTCGGGTTGGCGGGGCATCTTGGGCTTTCTCAGCGTCACCCTCAGGTAATGATGCTCTCCTTACTCACCGCTCCCCTGACCCTGGTATTTCTGACAACCCTGCATGGGTCCATCCCATTCTTGTTTCTGTAGTCATTACAGATCATGAGAATCACTGCTCCAGACCAGCATGGTGCTCTGATAAACCAGTCAGCAGTCGTGGACCAGCAGAATGACCTGGTCACCCTTGTTGTGACCTCATCCACAAACCAGACGTCCACTGTGCTCTTCGATGTGAAACATGTATGTCCAGGGTTATGTGCACTGCCTGATTATGTCCAATTAGATAGAAGACCTGCATGTTGTGATGTAAAATATGTGTTTCAGGGTTTGATCTGTTACAAACCTGTTGACCAGGACGGCTGCTTCCTACGGACCATGGAGCAGCCAGACTATGACAATGTGAACCCCCTCCTCCGTGGGTCAGCACACGAGGTAAAAGGCAGCAGCATCAGCATGTGAGAGCAGAACAGTCATGCTATAGATAACAGGGTTTGCTTTTCTGCATTATGTCAGACATCAAAGCAAACTAAGAAGAAAGTTGTCCTTTTAGCTCTGCCAGGTGGCTCTATAGCCTACAGCCTCACTAATGTGTGAACCAGCGTTACAGAGTCATATCCTTATCCAGGATGTAATTCTACGCCAAGACCTGTTGGGATTCATTGGTTTTGCTTGACTCTCTTGCAGTACCACACAAGAAGGGAAGCTTAAAGTGCCTTATAGTGTCCCTCTTCCGCCTCCATGGCTGAATTCCTCAGCATATCTGATCCCTTCAGCCCCCTCAGCGTGCTAAGGATCTTTTTACACGAAGCCACAGCAGCAAAGCCTGACCATGCATGGGGGCACAATGGTCACTCTGTGTGAGGGTTTTTTGGCTTTTAAGGTGCCTCTTTTGGATTAAAATACAGGTTGATGCATTCAAAAGGGCCCCATGTGTATCTGCCTGTTGGCAAATAGCTGGATCTCTGATATTGGCTTAAATGCTCTATCAGTTCGGAACAGAGTACTATTACCCTCAAGATATGATTTGAGTTGGATTATCTGATTCTCAATTATGATTTGAGTCTGAGGAGGAGAATGGACCCAGCTGTGTTTAACCAGAGTGCACGAGATGTGGGTCCTCGCAGGTAAACTGAGAGGCAGCTCTGTTTCTTATCCTTTTTTTCTTTTGCACAATGCTTCATTTCCACACATCAAAAGCTGCAGTTGAGCATCTCAGCGTTTTTTGATTCCGTCTTTTGGTGTCACATGTCTCGTACAGCTCCTGTTGTGGTCATTTAATCTATCATAGGTGGGATAGTAATTCTGCTTTGAGGTACAATGGTCCTCTGGGTTTGTTACACTCCAGTGGAACAGCACTATCAGAGCCAATCAGAGGTGTAAGTGGGGCAATTACAGGCGATCTTTGTGATGAATAAGAGCGCAAATGAGCAGCCATGTTTCGAATAGCAGCTTGAGTTTCGAGCTTGTTTTTTCTTTCTTCATTCATGAGATGAATATGATTCCATTCAGTTTTAAATACAAGCTCAAAATGTTCTGCGGAAGATGATACTGCGTTGTAGATTTTGATACAGGGATATTCTTCTCAGCAGAGCCAGTTTCAGCTTTCTGGGAATGAGACGCAGAGGCAGATGGAGTTTCTGGGAGTGCTGGCCGCCAGTCGGGTGAACACGTCCTCGCTGGGGGAGCCTATGAGGACTCTGTGTAAGGACAGGTCTGTCCACTGGACTCAACGGGCTGATGGTGAGAGGGCTGCTTCGACTATAAACACCCAATGTCAAACTGAATGTTTCCCTTGTCTGAGTAACTTTTGCTTAACACAACTGTGCAAAGCTGTTGTGTGACATTTCTTTGCATTATTTTTTATATTAGCCTGCATATCTAACATGTTTTTTTTCTGGGCTTTTCCTGCCATTTTTATTTACAGTTAAGTAGAATTTACCTGGCCCTTAAAAAATCAATAAAGAGTGATAAAGAGTCAATGCATCATTTACTATAATTCAAAACCAGTCATTTTACTTGTATGAGGGGAAAAAAAAAAGTTTGAAAATTATTAAAAATTCCTGGTTAATTTCCTCAAAAGCCAAAACCAAATCTTCAGTTCATTTCTTTAGTCTAAAATTCAAAGATACCCTGCTAAGTATCATAGTTGGTTGCAGCCAATCCACACTAGGACCTAAAATGTCACCATATCTGATCAAAATAGCTAATGAATTAATTCAGCCTAAGTAGAAATGTCATAGTACTTTCATACAACTTGTGTGCACACATCTTGGAGGTTGTGATGAGTCTAAATACAGGGAGGCTTGAGTTTCAGCTGCATCCTGACATTTTATATCCACTTCAGGTGACTCAAAGGATCAGGGATGAATACATGGTCTTATTTAACACACAGATTAATTAGTCACAGCCTGCATGAGGAAAGTCTTTAGAGCAGAGGCAGCTCCATAACGAAGCAACATGTCAGACTGAAACCCAACTCTGATCTACATCATACTGTGACCTTTTCACAGGCTGAAAAGACACCATCAACATCACTGTAGACTCACTTGGTGGTGCGTGGCATGCTATGTTACTTTCTAACCTTTTAGGGTGTGTAGTGTAAATACCACATACTTGTCAGACTAATTTTAAATCATACATGGAGTCATTTGGACATTTTGCAGGACAACTATCATGAAAAATGTATAGCTAATTTCTCAGAACGGATGCATCAAAACATTTCAGGAGATAGAAATTTAAGGACCCTTAGTTGACCTTCAGTTTGGAACAAAATTTCCACCTAGTGAGTCACGGTTGTCTCTCTGTTTCAGGCCCAGGCAAACAGAGGCTGGTCTACTTCTGCATCGACATCTGCTTTCCCAGCAACATCTGTGTGTCTGTGTGTTTCTACTACCTGCCTGAGTGACTCTGTTTTCTCCGTAGCCTCCAAGCGACAAGATCACGGAAACAAAGTTGTCCTTTTT
>JAPMNP010709174.1:0-15860 GCA_029874935.1 Atherina boyeri
TCTGTTCAAATGTCCGAAAAGGTATGTTTATTGATCATTGTAAATCGATGAGACTCATTTTCAACATTAAAAGACCTGCCTCTGAATTGCCAATGTTTTTAACGTGTGTATTTAAATGGCATGTTTACCTTTTTCTCGTTTTTAAATGACGGCATACTATAATTCCCTATACTATAAAAATACATTTAATCAGAAATTATCAAAATCTTGACATCAAATTGACATCAATACATTGACGTCAATATGCCTTTCATTCTAGACCTATTTTGTGACGCCATTTTGACGTCTTTTTTTGTCAAATTGACGTTCAACTGACATCAAAATCCCATATAGCTCGACTTATATGCTACAATTTTTTCAGTGGTTTTGCGTGGACATTTCTTCATTCTGTTCTAACGTCCCTGGTTGGAGAGTTCTCGACTCATTATCTGGCCAGATAGTACGGAGTTGGACAACTATTGTACGATTGCTCAGAAATTCTAAGTAAGCATTGTTAAAGTGGAAAGCTGTCATTTCTTAGCTGAGAGGTGCAACAAGGTTAAATGCAGTTTTGAGGAAGAGTCGTTCAAGGCAGTGAAGAAGTACAAAAATCTATACAATATATCATGTAAAGCGTGCAAGGACACATACACAGAAATGTCTGCTCTTCAACGGATGACGAAGCATGGATGGGTTTTCTTGTGAAATGAAGGTCTTGTCTAGAACAAACTTCCTCCTTGTTCTTGCCACCTCAAGAAAATGAACACATTTCTCTAATCTTGTGGCGTGTGTACAGGTTTTAACACTTTTCACATGCTCTTACATCACACATCCATTTTGTCATAAAATGGAGAACAAATTCATTAGTCATGACATCTTCCATCTGATATCGGAAGAAAATATATTTTATTGTATCTCCACACATTACTTATGCATAATAACAGGATGTTTATTGCATGATTGCTTGTTATTGTAGCCATGGATTACCAACAAGAGGGAATGAGTTGATCAAGCCATGGGCATGTGTTACTAATGCATCAACAACTTGCCCAATGTTGACATATTGTCCTAGTTTCAAACCATATGTCTTAAGGCCCAATTATGCTCCCTAACGTACGTAAATAGGTACCTTCGTGTCAAACGCTCTCATACATTGCCGTCCTCATACTTCCATGCGCATTGTACATTGCCATGGTTGTTAAGTCAATTTCTCCACTAGTGGGCAGCGCTGAGTTTAGAGTTTGCTTCCACAAAGCAACCTCAGTTTCAGAGACTGGTAAGTGGTGGTAATGCACTGCTATAGAATTGTTTGCAACCCCCCAACACAGTCACACCTTTCTTCAAAAGATCCCGCCATCTCTACAGTTGTTGTCTTTTTCTTTTTTTTGCTGTTCGCATGTTGGCTATACAGCTTAACTCTGCCCACATAGTTTCCAGGGGTATTGATCGGTTTTTTGCATCAAGTGGCAGATCCGCAAGCTCTCTGAAAACAAATTACGAAATAATTAATAATTAAATTATGCACGTAACCAACGCAGGGGACAGACGAATGTGTCCGCCCACCTGCATGTCCTTCTGGGTTGAGCATAGATGGGTCTTCAAAGACGCATTACATAACTTTCCAACCTTAAACTCTACGTTCCTGATAAGATGCAAGATGGATGCTGTATTAAATCTGCCAAAGTTTCATAGTATGTCGTTAAGAACCTGAATTAAACGCCTCTTAAGGTCTGTGCATACTCCAATAAAAGAATTACATTCTTTGCAGCTGTTCTTGTTTTTTTTCTTGTTCTTGGCACATCTTCTAGGTAGAACATTTTCTCGTATGGAATCTGACAATTACCGTGTGATTGGTCAGAAATTTTAAGTGGGCATGGTTAATTTGGAAAATTGGAAAGTTGCATTTCCTCCGGTGTGAAAGGTTCAACAAGGTTGATTGGGTAGTTTTGAGGAAGAGCTTGATGAAGCTGTGAGAAAGTATGGAAATCTTGCTTATGTGGTGACCTTGAGTGTCATGAAAGACAACCAGCAAAAAACATTATTAAATCTATAAACAACACATCATGTAAGTCATGTTACAACACTGAAACACCTGCATGAGGTGCCACCGACAAGGTTTCTCGTGAAGTGTAAAATGTTCTTACCATTGCAAGAAAACAAATAAATGTATCTGTCCTTGTGAAGTATGCTTTCAGAGGAAATGTTCTTGCAGTTATAGCTAACTCTATAAGCTAATTACTTAAAAGAGCTAGCTTGCTATTGCTTAGCTCCTACTCAATTGTTCAATATACATATCAACACATGGTTGTTAAATTTGTAGTTTGGTGCTGGCCATTTGAACAATGTGGGTTTATTAGAGTATGGTAGCAGCATTAAAGAAGCAGGATTCAAAATATGTCAGTGCATGTAGGCTACGTGGTGCACAGACAAATGCTCACAACACTGATAGAAAAAAAGACAAATGTTCATGAATAGGTTTGCAATATTTATTTTTCAAAAAGAAAATAAAAATCAACTGATCAGTCTGTTTCATGTCACAAGAAATATCATATGTCTAAGCATGTAATAGAGATGACGGTGACCTAATACGAGATTTTAAAGCAGTAGGCTACAAATTGTTTTACAATTTTTTTTTTTAAAGGAAAAAAGTCTACCAAGAGATTTCTACATCTTCCAGCTACTTCTGTGCTGTATGGAAGGGTCTTTTTCTAAAACCAGAGAGGTTTTAGAGAGGACTGACTGGTAAGACAAACCAAAGAATATACAGTACAAGCAGGGTTAAAAGGGTGAAAGCATTTGTACATATTTTCATAATTCAATCAATATGTGAACATATTTTGATATTTGCAGGCTATATCTGTATAAAATCAGTTTTTCACTGTGAATATAGATTTTAAACCAATCTGTGAGCATTTGTCATGGAATCAGACAACATCTCCGTAACATAGCCTACTTATTCAAACACATGTCCCCATATTTTAGTGTTTTACTGTCTAATGTTGATAAAAGTAGAAATATACGGAACAATCTGAGCAGTTGGCAGTTGTAGGTTATGTTGGTGCTGTTAAAAATCCTCACACAGTCATCATCTTCCAGTAAAGCTGGTTAGCTTAGAAAGCTAGCTGGTTCCGTTGGTGTTTTAGCTTTGCTATGTTGTAGTTTTATTCAATGAAGACTATCCAGGTGTATTTTTCTTTAATCCTTTCTAGCACATTATTCTTCTTGGTCCCTCCCAGCTTGAGTTAACTTTCACCAAGACAGCTTTCGACTAGTGTGTTACATCAACTCCGCAGGCTTTGAGTTTTTGTAGTTCAATTTTTGGACTATAGGCTACATCTCAGAGCGGAAAGGGATAACTTACGAGTAAACTTATAAGAAGATATACCTGGCAACAACTGGTGGAGGAAGGAACAGAGGCTGTGGTTTTATGTATCTATTCAAAAATCTTTGAAAACCCTTTGCACGTATTCTGTGTGGTATCAAAGAGGCTTAAGGGACACACTTTAGTATTCAGAGATTAATCAAAGACAAAAGATGAAGCTTCTACTGAGCAGTTTGCTACTCCCGTTCCTGTGTGGACATTTATCTCTATGTAAGTAAAAACTTTATGAAACTGTACAGTTTTTTCTTAAAACCCTAATTTGAGAAATCAATATTATGGGGAATCAGAAAAATAAAGGTGAATTTATTTTAGGTCAGACAAAAATCTGATTTAGAGTCTGAATAAACGACGCAGTGATAGAAATATATGATAAACAGGCAAAGACTGAAGTGAGTTCGGAAGTTTAAGACTGAAGTTTTACGGCACTGAAGAAATCTTATCCAGCATTTTTAGTGTTATATTGGTAAATCATTTTACTATTTGAGATTTGTGTAGATGTGTGGCAACACTTGTACATTTGGTACAACATTCAATGTCAAACTCAGTTTCGAGAAATAAAAATGTTCTTACAAGTCTAATGTAATGTAACTTGTATTTGAAGATTTACTTCCTGGAAACATTTCCAGTAAGCTGCCGCTCAATCTCCTTACTCCTTATATTCGGACAGTCTTAAGTTATTCTTTGTCTGCTTGATCTGAAAGCGAGATACTTTGCTTCAAATGTGCTTTGCATTTTCAAATGAAAATGATTGTGGACAGCTTTTGGTTTTTTGTTAAAACTAGAGAAATACAGGATCTTGAAACAAAGAAACAGTGAATTTCAGCTGCATTGCTTTCATCAGCAGCAGGAAGCCATTAATCTCACACTCAGTGCGCACTTGTTGAACATCAAGAGAGACACATTTAAACATGAGCTGGTCAAAAGACCTACATTAATGCAAATTCATGGAGGCACATGTCCGTAAATAGGCCGCATCTGAACTTATCTGGTCGTTAAATGACTGAAATAATGTTGATTTTTTTACGTTTTTTAATGTGAAACCATTGATGTTTCTCTGTTTAATCAATTTTTAACTTTGATGGTAAGTGATTCACATAAAAAGAATGATTATAACCCAAATTTACTAAAACATTTGGACATTGTGTAAAATTCAAATAGAAACAAAATGCAATTATTTGAAAATCTCATTGACTCACATTTTATTCCCAGTAGAGAAGCAACATATCAGATGTTAAAACTGAGACATTTTAACATTTAATGGAAAATATTAGTTCATTTTTAACTTGAAGGCAGCAACACATCTGTCTGCAGTTGTTCCACAGTGATGTTTACTTTTGTGTAAGATCCCCTCTTCTTTTAACAACTGTCTGTAAATGGCTGGGAAGTGAGGAGAGCAGTTGTTGGAGTTTTGGGAGAGGAATGTTGTCTGATGCAGGATTCTATTAACTCAACAGCATTTCTGCTTTCATGATGCACCAGATGTTTTCTATTGGTGAAAGGTCTGGACTGCAGGCAAGCCAATTTCGGCAGCTTGACTCTTCTCCTGTGAAGCCATGCTGCTGTGATGGGTGCAGTATGTGGTTTAACATTGTCTTGCTGAAATCTACAAGGCCTTCTCTGAAAGGAACATTGTCTGGATGGGAGCAGATGTTGCTCTAAAACCTCCAGGTACTTTTCAGCAGCTTCACAGATCTGGAAGGCATTTGTTGCTCCTCTTCCAACTTTTTACAGATGTGTTGCTGCCATCAAATTAAAAGGGAGCTCATATTTTCAATGAAATGGTAAAATGTCTCAGTTTCAACATCTGATATGTTGTTTAGGTTCTATTGGAAATAAGAGATGGGTTTATAAGATTTCTATAAATCAATTCTATTTTCATTTATATTTTACACAGCATCCCAACTTTCTTTGGAATTGGGGTAGTATTATAAATAACCTACCATTATGTAGCTCCTCTGTATCACTTTGCAGATATTTTTTTCCACCATGCATTGTGTATGACTTTTATCAACATATCACCTCATATCAACAAACTGTGTCTTGTCACAGGTGTTTCTCCAGACATGATTATTGTGAAGCAGACTTCTGATGCTTCTGTCATGGAGGGAGAGACAGTTAACATCACCTGCTGCTGGATGGAGACGACAAGACCAAAGACAGTGATCTGGCTCAAAAATCAAACGTATATCAAGAATGAAACTAACATTACATCTAAAGAACCTGAGCAGGCCAAAAACTGTTCAACTCTAATTTTTCCAAACATCACTAGAAAGGATTCAGGCAGGTACATCTGCAGGGTGACTGTGGATATACCATTATATAAAGAAGTTGATGGAAATGGTACGATTATCACGGTTACAGCCAGAGAAAACAAAGACGACAAAGATCACCATAAAACTGATGGTAGGTGGCAAAACACCTGCTGTACATACAGTTAGTTATGGTGACTAGTGCAAATATTTGATTTAAACATAGTATTTGATGGATTTGATGATCTGATTTTTGTTTTTTATGTTTTGTCTTTGATCAAATCACTATAATGCAAAAATAACTTTCCTATGTTGCAAATATCTTCTTTTCTTTGTTTGTTCTTTGAAAAAGCTAAAATATACTTTTCTCTTTCTCTTCAAAGATGGTTTTTCAAGCACGATTGTTGTGAGGCAGACTCCTGATGTTTCTGTCCTGGAGGGGGAGACAGTAAACATCACCTGCTGCTGGATGGAGAAGACTGGACGAATGAGAGTGGACTGGCTGAAAAATCAGACAGTAATAAAGACACAGCTTTGTGCCATGAATCAACCTCAAGGATCAGTGAATAAACAGGCAGATGACTGTTCAGCTCTTATCTTTCCAAGCATCACTAGAAAGGATTCTGGCAGATATATCTGCAGGGTTACTACGGAGATACCATTTTTAAATTGAGCCGAAGGAATTGGTACAGTCATCATGGTTATAGCCAGAGAGAAAAAAGATGACAACACAGATTACCATAAAGATGATGGTGGGTGACAAAACATCAATAACCTGATGTACATGCAGTTTTTGGACAGTTTATATTATATTAAGAGTATTATATCATGAAAATGTAAAGAATGGAACAGAGTTGTTTGCAGTTTTGAGGATTGATGAGCTCATCAGACCTCATTTCTTTGATCTCTTGTTTCCTTAACATCAAACTGTTTTGGTGAAAGATATTTATCGATGGATTTAGGTTGAAGGCTATAACTGAACAGATTTTCTAGCTTAACAATGCTTAATTCAGCAGCCATCTTCATCCTGACTCTTCTCTCAAAAGTCAGCCTAATGTTGACTCCCTTTCTCTTTCTTTACATAACAGTTAACATAATGTAAAATGTCAAGTAGTGTAGATGGGGTTATCTTAAATTGAAATTGTGAGTTGTAACATTTTTTTATTTCTATAACATAATGAATTAAGTTCTATCATAAAGATAATGTAACAAAGTAAGTTGTTATAAATCTTAGCATCTAGTTATTAGAACACATAGCCATTAATCAACTCATAAAACTTTGCCTGTTTGAGTTAAAACAATGCTAATCTGAAAGTTGAGTTTACTTACAATTTTAAGGCAGCTTTTGTACTTTTGTGTCTAAATTGAAGATACCTCAAATTTATTCCAGTGTAAAGCTAGAATACAAACGATGAGACATCTTTCCAGCATTATGGCCCCCGTCTGTGGAATATAGCCTGCCAGAGGACATCAGGGCTGCAGTCAGAAGATGTTCATATTTTTAAGGGCAGGCTCAAGACCCATCTATTTAAGTTGGTTTTAACAAATGTTTTATTATGATTTAATTCTATATTTTTGTGTCAAGGTTCTAGATTATGTCAGAAATTTAGTTGAATAATCACTGAACATCAATGATAACCTGTGTGTATCTGATTGGCAGTGTCTGTGAATGAATTTCAGATGCTCTCCAAATAGAAATGCTCGCCTTCGTCCTGAGGAGCCTGCCCATCATTGCCCTCATCATAGCCTTCTTCTGGCTCTACTATGAAGGGACCAAAGCTCAGCGGAACCCATCAGGTATTTTTAAGTTGCTAGATCATGCATTGACAGCATACGTTCCCCACACATAAGCCATGCTGGAGCTGTATGTTGTTGTGTTTCAGCTGCTCCTGGAATTAAACCCACTCCACTGCAAAACAGAGAGGAAGATCAAGAAGAAGAGGATGGAGATGAAAGAGTGACTGAAGCTGCAATAGAGTGAAAATGGACATGAAAACAATGAATTCTAATCATTATCTTGAAAAGGATGCAAACCGTGCTGCAGGCCCCACCCATTTCTTTATATAAAGCCAGGAAAATGGGAAGGATGCAACATTATATGGAAACATGAGCAAATGGTATAAGAATCATCTTGAATCTTTGAAAATGGTGGCACATAAGGATTTTTGATGCCAACCATTTTAAATAACAGAAAAGGAGACTCCATAATATACTGTACACCTGCCTGCTGTCTGTAACAATCCTTCTTTATTACCCTTTCAATGAAAAAATGGTGAGTTTTGGATTGTTTAGGAGGATAGGTTATTGATAAAAGTTTACCTGAGAACAACTGCATGAATGTTCAAGACATTCTGCAGCTTTTAACTTTCTCTGTGCATGTTAGCTGAATTCACAGCACAGATGTTGTATTTTAGTTAGTTTAATGAGGATTTTGGTCAGATGATGCTTGGATTTCATCAGGCCTGACATGGGTTGCTGGTCAATTTCTGACTCGTTTCAGTGACTGACCAAAGAAAAACATGTGAATATGAGCAGGGGTGGAGCTAGAGGGAGGGTCAGGGTGGTACCTCAGGTGATTGACTATTCACTGGAGAAAGACAGAAATGATCCCTGTGGGCTTCATGCTGGAGAATATCAAACTACAAAAAAGGAGAGAAAAACAGATATGTTCTCTCTTTCGCTCTTGTTAAAACATTTGTTTAATAGAGTTGCTTTTTTTTTGATAACTGCAGTTATTTAGACATCATAAAATGTTTGGCCTTAGTTTACATGAACATTGTGATTCAAAACTGAAAGATTTTTACAAAAACATTTAAATTTTTTCTTCTGTTATATTGGTGAACTAATAAAACGGTTCTAATAAAATGTGCATTTGAACTTTTTTTAGTTGACCTTTACATGGGTCGGCTGGAGTGGGTAGGAATGACTGAGACAGGCAGCGGGGGACCAGGAGTGAAAAGATAGTCACCCGCAATGCTCCGACAAAAATGTCTTTCCAGACATGCATGGGTATCACTACACTAGTTTGAAGTATTTTTTTTTCTTAATTAGTCATTCTTTAAACAAATTGACAGTTTGACATATCGTTGACATATTGACATAGTACAACTACTGATGATGTAAGACAATTATCCTGTTACTGAAAGAAGTAACGTCATTATTCCCATCACTGCTTATATGGTAGCACTATGTTAAGCTTAAGATAATGTGTGGAAGATTTTCACATTGAAAATAAACTGTAAAGATGCTCAAAGAGTAATTCAGTACTCAATTTTACTTATCTTAAGCTAGAGTAAGCTAGAGCTACATGATCCAGTTTAATTTAAACAGGAGGCTAGCAAGATACTACTTGATTTTAAAGTAAATTAAGGTATGAAAATATGGATAAATATATCCTGTAACCAGTCTGATTTTGTATAGGAAGATATAAAAATAAAGAGAAAGGGAATTATTTCTCAGTTTTTTGTAAAGAGGAAGGACACAGATCAGGCTTAGACAGACCCCAACCCCAAAGTCAGCCACCTTGACATCCACTAACACTCCTAAAGTGACACTACACCCAATGTTTTTGGGTGTAGTGTCCATCCACGGCAAATTTGGTGGCTGAGAGGGATGGGGAAGTGTGAGGGGGAGCATGGGACGGGTAATGAATACAAAAGAAAGGATTTATTTAGTGACACGGTCAACACAGCATCCTCCAAATAAAGTATCCTCCAAAAAAAGTGAAGGTCTAGAAATGACTGCATATCATTCTATATTTATTATATTGGTATCAGTAAAAAGTTAAAGAATGTTATCAATTTTACACATGGCTTAAGACAATCATGTCATTTGACCCAATTTATAAGACGGAAAGGGAAAATGACTTTGACAAAGGAATTATATCTTATAAAAGTACATACACCTGGTAACGGAGTAAAATTACATCTATCGGAATAAACTTTCATCACAGCGTCATTAAAAGACAACTGTTTTACATTGTTATGATGTCTGAATGAAATAAAGGCTCAACAAAGGAAACATATATGGGTCCACCACCAAGCAGCAGCAGTTCAAAAGAGCATTATTTATGCCTACCAAAGTCATATGGAAGAAGGGACCCCAGGTCAACAGACAGTAAAGCAGCCACGCAATGGACCATAGGACTTGGGCTGCTCCCCTAACCGAAAGTCCAAAACTAACCTAAAGAACCAAACTGGAAACAGAACTACAAGTGACTTCCAACTAAACTCGTTAGTGATTAAAACAAAGAAAAGGGGCAGAAGTGCAAAGAGGGTGGCGGTTGCCAGGACTGTACATCTTCTTGGCTTCTTTGCCCAGGTAAGTCCATCCAGCCAATCACTGAGGAAGAAGAACACATGCAAGATGAAATAGGTGCGTGTAACACACATTTTCCTCTTTTGTATCGTCACCCTGGCTGTGGCTCTAGGAGGAAGAGCAGGCTTCTGCCAGGTTTCCTTTGACCATATGTTGAAGTTTCCTTGGGCAAGACACTGACTCCCAAATAGCCTCTGATGTGGTCATTGTTATGTGGGCTTGCAAATAACTTGACGAGTAGTTCAGATCATTTGAATCGGGTGTAGTGGAGCTGGCATTGGCAACTTTTAAAACATGCAGGGCAGGGGGCAGATTCTCAGGACCAAGATAGAGAAACAGATATATTGACTATGTAATGCTGTAAATTCTTCAAATTCTAAACTAAAAATCACAATTAATCCTTGTGTTCGTTTAAACCCCTTTGAAGGCATTAAACCCTTTCTGCTTTTCTTGCCATAAAAACTATGAATTCTTTAGCTCTCTGCTGGACTATGACAACTCTGGTCAGAACTTTGGCCTAGTTTCAAATTGCACGCAAGTTGTCAAAAAGAGACTCAGGTCAACCTCAACCTTCATCTGCACTCATACACCAAAGCACCTTTAATCATCTAAAGTTAAATCTGTAACTTTGACATTTGTACCGTCACTTCTTGGTCTGTAAGACTGTTGAACATAGACAAATGCACAATGGACTGATGAATTAGATGTCTTTTTTATTTTCTTCTTCGAATTTAAAATTCCAATCCACACAGTGCCTTTCTATTATTCTTATCAATAATCTTTATATTTCCTATTCTTGTTTACTAGTGATGGTTATAGTATCCTGCCAACTGAAAGACCTTATTGCATCTTCACTTTTCGTCTTGAACTTGCATTAAACTTTTTACTTTGCAAGGTCGGCCAAGTGTGACTTCCCAAGACGTGTGAAGGAGTTGGCACATGCTTCCTATGTGCATTACTCGAAAACAAGATTCAGAACATGTGAGAAAGAGGAAATCCAGCAACACAAAGAGAAGGTAAACATGAATATTTACACTGAATTATTTTAGTTGCCTTGATCACAGCATCAGAACCCTTTGGAAGCTTGTTTTTTATTTCAATGCTAGCATACTGTTAGCATAGGAGCTAAGACTCTTGAGTAAACTCGGAATTACATGTAATTCCCGTCAGAAAATCTGAGGATGCATCAGCGAGAGGTTAAACCAATCAGGACCAAGTACTGTCGTCAATGGAGGCAGGTCCTTAAGCTGCAGTTTTTGAGCCCTAGGTGCACACTCCGACTACAGTCGAGAATAATATGGAAATAAAATTCAGGGAAATGCTTGTGCAACTAGGGACTCTTTTCTGAGAAGGGCATTTGGGGGGTTCAAACATTTTTTTAAATTTCAAATCCTGAAAGATCTAGGCTAGGCTGGAGCTAGGCTTTAGTTTGGTTCCTCTTTTTTGTTACTACCTCTCCAGATTTGGAGAGTACGCTTTCACATGGAACATGGAAGTTGTCAGGGTTTCGAGTGTGGACACAGGCGCGAGACAGGAAGTCCGGTTTCCAAAATCCGAGTTGTTTATTTCAGTCCAGGGTTAAAACACATGCAATCCATCCATGGGGCTAAGGTACCAAAAGGGGCTACACAAAAGGCTTCTCAAAAAACAGGCTAAGGTCAAACAACTGGGATGTCTTTAGTTTTCAAAAGGGGACGACTAATGCTGGGACGTTTGGCTGTAACACAAAACAAACTGGCAAGGTGTCTAGGGTAACACAGGCTTTAAATACACAAGGGAGGGGAAGACAACGAGACACAAGTGGAACACATTAGGGAGGATCAGCCAATCACCGGGGGAAGGGAGCAACAGGAAGAAAAGGAAGACAAAACACATGAAACGAGAGGGAAGTTAGAACGTTCAAAATAAAACAGGAAATGCAATAAAAAACAGAATTACACAAATAAAAGCCCTGGCTCCACCAAAGCCCTGACAAAAGTAGCTAGAATGTGTAAATATGTCTTGACAACCTATTATTTGGGAAAACTGCTGCCCTTTAGCTCCAGTATCTTAATTGGTCTTGGGACTCAGTCTTTCTTGATCATGTTATCATCGTGTCAGCTAATCCCCACATGGTTCAAGCATGTTGATAGAAAATAGTTACTGATTGAGGCTTATCGACTAAGCTCAGATATTTATAAGACACATATTAGTGTGATTGGACGTTTGATCAAATGGAAGTAGTGATTGTCCTTGATATCAAATTGTATCAACTTTTAAGCTACTCTACATTTCATTCAAGACATCAACCAATAAAATATCCAGATTAATAGCTAAACATTAATTAATGAAAGCCTAAAATGACAGTACTAACCTGACAGTTTTATCAGAAGCGTAGCTGTTGAGGCCCTTTTTGCTCCCTTCCCGTGGGTAATATAGCTAAGTTTGTTTCAAACGTCACTACCATCACACTTCCTCGGTCCTTTTCGTTTGCATGGTTGTTAGGTAATCCATCCAACAAAGATGAGAATATACAGTAGAGCTCCTCTCTGAGTTTTGACACAGTTGTTTTTGCAATGCAATTTAAACGGTGATTGTTGCAGTATGCAATGGCATCATATGGCACACAAGAAAGAATCCGATACATTACCACGTAAGACTCCTCGCTTGACATCACGGCAGACTATATAATCACAGCTTCTCCCCTGCGGACATTTGGCGAACCTGGCAACCGGTGCAGCTGATGGTAGGAGAAAGAATGGTTGAGTTTCAAAATGCCAACTACTGACCAGGAGGAACGAAAGTTCTATAGATCACCTTTAAAGCTAAACAAACTATTTAGAAATGTTGTTAAATTCAAAACAGTGCAATATCCATTAGAGACTAAACCTGAGTTATACCATATAGAGAGAGACATCCCACAGCTTAACAAGTTACAGTAAGTGGAAATGGCTGAATATTCTGGTATATTGTAGGAAGTCTGCAAAAGAAGCAAAGGAACTCTTCTAGCAAAACTGAAACAGATGTGGGAACTTTTCTGCAGTTTATATGGAAAGACACATTAGTGAAACTAGATGAGGTTAAAACTGAAACTTAAATTTGCCAATACGGTGCAGTAATTTCTTTCACTCCTCTATTTCTCTTAAGGACAAAATCCCAAAAATCAACAAGAGATTTACTTTATTTTACTATGGCTGACTTGATCACAGCCAAATCTCCAAACTGTGCAGTTGAGACTGAAGCCCATCCTTTGTGGGTAGAGAGTAGAGTTGAAGAGGAAGAACTAACTTTATGGGCTGCCTGGTACTATTACACACAAAAAATAGTAGCTTGTTTTACTTTTTGTTGAAATGAATGTGGTGGATGTGGTTGGGAACTTTTATCAAGTTGCTTTACACACTTGCATTTCTATTTTGACTCAGAGGAGGTAAAATTGGAATGTTTTTGTGATGCAAATATCACTAAGAAAACATAATATATTATCAAGTGTCCAGAAATTTAAAAGATTGATATTGCTGTTAAGTTGTAAAAATCTAAATAAATCCTTTCCATCCATTTTCTACTCTAGTTTTATCCTACATGGGCTGCAGGGATGTTGGATCCTCAGCTGCCATATATTAAGAGGTGGGCTTTACTTGGTTGCCAGTCTATCACAGAGCCATGTAAAGACATACAGGCCAAGAAATATTTAGATAAAGTCAAAAGTCTTTATGAAACTCCCTGCAATGCATACCATTTATAACCCCCCATTCATGAAGCTGAACTCTGAATGCAAATAAACATATTTCTCTTTCGTAAGTGTATCGCCAAGTTCTGCTGTGGGACTACAGCTGCCTTCTGTCAGAAGAAGGAAGAACAGTCTGTGGTTTTACAGACTTTGAAAAAATGATGTTTCTGTTGCATGAGTGTGTTTGTGCGTATGTATGAGTGTCAGGTGGGAGGGACTTCGAGCCAACAGAGGAGATGAGTGTCAGTCTTCTGTAATGAATCATTGTGGAAAGATGAAGCTTCTTCTGAGCAGCCTGCTTCTTTGCTCTCTCTGCACTCCTTCATCTTGGAGTAAGTAAAAAACAAACAAATGCTTTAAACTTCTGCTAAATATTGGATCCATAGATGCTGAACATGATTTTATTTATGCTGAAATACCTGTTCTTAATTTCTTGGCTTCATTTGTTGATCAGTTCTATTTAAGCCTTGTTACAGATAACAGCTTCATGTGTGTAGAATGATTGATGATGGATGAGATCAGTTTCCTCAGTCTTGGGACTAAATCATGAAATTAATATTAAGGTTACATCACCATTTGGACATAATGTTTTTAATTGCTAAATTAAAATATAAAAGTGTAATGTTTTTGCTTTTTTTTGTCAAACTCGTAGTTTGACATAATTCATTATGCATGCCTTGTGATAGCCCTCAAGATTAAGCATAACTATGTCTCTTCAGGTATTTCTTCAGAAACGATTGCTTTGAGTCAGACTCCTGATGTTTCTGTCCTGGAAGGGGAGACAGTAAACATCACCTGCTGCTGGACGGAGAACATTGAACGGAGGAGAGTGTTCTGGCTGAAAAACCAAACATTTATCAAGAATGACACTAGCTTAAAACCTGAAGAATCAGTGAATCAGCAGGCAAACTACTGTTCAACTTTGATCTTTCCAAACATCGCTAGAAAGGATTCAGGCAGATACATCTGCAGGCTTACTGTGGAGATACCATTTTATAAGGCAGTTGACGGAAATGGTACGATCATCACAGTTACAGCCAGAGAAAACAATGATGACAACATAGATCCCCATAAAGCTGATGGTAAGGAACAAAACACCACTAACCTGATATACATGCAATTTCAGTTGTGGATTAAGATATTATATTGGTCAGAAGGATTGATTTAAACATAATAACGTTTGATTTGACAATCTAATAATAATCAAGCCAGACCAGAAGAAAACATACAAAGGTACATACCAGAACACATGAACCCCAAAGTCCATGGTTTAAGCCCCGGTTCCTCCTGTTCACCAAAGTGTCCCTGGGCAAGACACTGAACTCCCAGTTGCTCCCAGTTGGATCAGGCCAGCGCTGGTGCATGGCAGCTGCCGTCAACCGGTGCGTGGATGTGTGTGTGAATGGGTGAATGGGTCTGCATTATAAAGCGCTTTGGGGCTGTAGGAAAACGGCTGGAAAGCTCTATATAAATGCAAAACCATTATTTTATATATATATATACATACATACATACCTTAAGGGTGGGAAAAATAATCGATTCTTAGCTGCATCACGATTCTCTCTCAAATGATTCGATGCTCGATTCAGATAAGTTAATAATCGGAATTTTAAAAGAAGAAGGATTTTTTGGGCTCTAGTGGCCTCTACATGACAGTTGCCCAACAGGAATGGGGACATAGAGAGAGTGGAATGACACGCAGCAATGGGTCGACTCAAAAAGGTTGAAAATCACATCATTTGACAACATAACACAAAATCAATGCATAATACAATATTGAATTGAATTTATGATTTTATTAGTTTAAAAAGACCTGGGAAATGTAAATAAAAATTGATGCATCGAGTTACACAAAATTCTGAAGTCACCTTAGAAGACAGGAAATAATCAAATTTTTGTTTTGGAACGGCACTCGATGACTCGGTGACTAAGTAGATATCTTAGAAGGCAACAGTTTTAGGGTTTTGGAATGCACCCTAGGTCTATGCTATTTGTTATTTTAATTTGTTTTGTTTTCGTATACTACACATGAAAGAATCACTTAAAACAGTACTTGTTTGCTATTTTGCACAGTCAGTGTATGATTGCAAAGTTCAGGAGTATCCTGTCATATAGCTGCTCTACTGAAAACCTTATTTTTTTATATTATTTAAGTAATTACTGGCAGCACTCTTTAAAAATTGTCATTCACTACAGTGGAAAGATTTATGTTTTGTTTTTCAGGAAT
>JAPMNP010709189.1:0-11935 GCA_029874935.1 Atherina boyeri
GTGTGTGTGTGTGTGTGTGTGTGTGTGTGTGTGTGTGTGTGTGTGTGTGTGTGTGTGTGTGTGTGTGTGTTTTAGGGTGGCGTCCAGCTTAAACCTGTTGTGGATCTGTCTTGATCCTGTTGTTTTTATCTTCAGACCAGAGGTTAAATTAGGTCTCAGCCTCAGCACATCAGGTCCCCCATGTTGTTGGCATCATTAGTAACACACATTGTATACAATACTAAGCGTAAATTTTCTAATTTTATACTGAACTGATATTTAAAGCCTGTTGTACCGTTACACCTCTAATGGACACCTTTTAGAAATGTTTCTTTGTAACATGATCGTCACCTTTAGAAAATGTCACCCTTTTGGTCAAACAGAAACTGCTCTTTTGCAAAGGCCAGTGGGATCCGTGAGACAGGCCCAATCCCTGTTTGGCCTCTTTGTTTTATGGAGAGATTTTGGCAACACTCAAACACTCTGCTGTACCAAGGATAAGTAGCCTGTGTGTCCGTTCTCAAAGCACAAACGAAATGGGACAAGTCCCCTGAGAAGTCAGATAAAGACCGTAGGAAAAATTCAGCAAAAAGAAGGAATGATCATACATGGAGACAAGAATAAATGGCATGTGTGTGTTTACATGTAACATGCAAAAATATAAACACAGTCTACATCCGTCTGGTTTGGAAACATGCCAACACCTGTGTCATGGTGCTGAGCTTTTCCAGGTCAAGGGTTCAGGGAGAGGCTGCACCTGAACGCATCGCTCCTGCTGTGGTCTGGAACATTCCTCTGGGCTTCAGTAATGACTCCTAATGGCACTAATGAGCCTCCACAGAGGAGCCCTGCTCCACGTGGGTCTGGTGGAAAGGAGGGAAACTGAGAAGGGGGGAAAGGTAAACATGAAAATTGGAAAAAAGATGGAGCTAGATTTGGATGAGTGAAATTGAGACAGTTGGGTCTGTGGAAGGAGAAAAGGACTGAAGGAAAGGATGGAAAGCTTCGAAGTGGAATAACAGCCGTAAGACATCCATAAGAACAACATAGCATTTAATGTTTTATCTGGACCACCATCTTAGAACAACCTGAACCTTTTGTTGCCTTTCCTAAATCATTCCTCACCGTGTTTTTTATTGCCAGAATGCCGGAACGCCATTCAGCGTTAACCATGATGTGTTGCCAGATATTGCAAGAAATCATCTTAATCTTTCCCCATCTTTTTTTTTGTGTCCTTGCTCTTTCTACATTTCTTAATCTCTTCTCTTGTTTCTTTCTGGAGGTGAGTTATCCATGGGCGAGCTCCAGGATCCATTCCTCGTCAGTGTCCACCTCATCGCTGACCCTGGTCAGGGCAAGTTCCTGCAGCGTGCTGCTGATGCAGTGCTGGCGTGGGTTCACCCTGAGCTGCAGCTCTTCAGAGTCTCCGAGAGGGCCTCCGTCTCCCAGCGACCTCGATCAAAGCGCCATCAAAATGGCAGCCCGTCTGCAGCATGTCAGCCAGCTATGGCAGTCATTCTCTTTCTCCAGGAGGCGTACAGCGGTGGAGAGCAGATACTGATGCTTCACCACACTCTGCAGAGGCCCCCGTGGCGTTACCACCACACTGAAAAAGTCAGCAATGGTCGCCATATGCTGCCAATGACACCTTGCAGTCAGGACTTTTTCAATTTGTCTCCTGGTACGCCACTCTGGGCTGTGCGGCAGGTTCACTATGGCAAGGAAATAGTCCGGTTTACAATTTACTGCCGCCATGAAAATTATGCAGATATGGTCCGGCTGTACAAGCTCCTGCTTCAACGGAGAGTGGCGCAGAAAAAGGATGATTTTTGCTTCTTTGTGGTGTACTCTAACCCCGACGTGGAGATCCAGTTGTCGTTTAAGAGGCTCCCCCGAGGCCAGAGTCCTGTAGTGCTGGAGTCAGCAGTGATGGAAGTGAGAGTACGGGATATTGGGGTACTGGTGCCTCTGCTTCCACACCCCTGCAGTCCAATCAGTGAGGTTCGCTGGCAGACAGAAGACTACGATGGCAATAAAATCCTGCTGCAGGTAAGGGCTCATGACATATAAATTAAA
Source organism: Atherina boyeri (assembly GCA_029874935.1). Taxonomy (NCBI): domain Eukaryota; kingdom Metazoa; phylum Chordata; class Actinopteri; order Atheriniformes; family Atherinidae; genus Atherina; species Atherina boyeri. Next base: position 2,056 of record JAPMNP010709189.1, read on the forward strand.
TGCTGTTCACTTGCAGGTTCACAAAAAAAATCTGACTAAAAATGAAAGGTTTCATAATGGTATATAAAAGATATTCCTTACCCAAACAACAAGCACATACATTGGATTTGCTAAAAATATTTTCTAAAGCATATTTAAATGCATCCATTTACAAATCCATCCATCATGTTGAAGGCTGATAAAAGTTTTTATTATACTTGAGTCATGCTGATTACATAGCAATGAATGCTGCAGGAGAGCTCGTCTGAGAACAAATAAACTCTTGTAAAGACAGACTTGTAGAAAATGGATATTACTTGGTGGGTATCAGTTTCAGATGGGAAATGTGTCCAGGCAGTGTGACATAAGTAGTTTGGAAAGTTCAAGCCGATTAAGCTACAGTCCATTACTGGGATTGGAGTAACAGTGAGGGAAACAATGAGCTAATCCATCATGACAAAGGACCATATGCATGATGCTTAAGTACCACCTGGACTTTGTGGATGTCCTGTTCCTTCACAAAGTTACAAGAATTCTTTATTTATCAGATCAAACAATAAAAACACGACTTCTTATCAGCTGCTGAATCAATCGGTGAAACAAGCCTTACATGGCTGCTTGGTGAATATGCAGAATGGGAGTTCCACCATATATTCTGGTCTGGCTCTTGTGGTATTTTCGCCTCACTGATGGTTTTAATTAGTCCTCTTGGGATTTTGAGTGTTCCCATAGAGACCATCACCAGATTTAATCATTTCAGTTCCATGTTTATGGATGCTAACGTTGTTTGGTTGGTGTTTTTGATCTGACCAGAAGGGCTATAAATATCAGAATACCAAACTGGAAAAAGAGTTTTACGGATGCTGTAAAACATTATATCTGACTTCTAAACTCTGTAATATACAGTAACTTCTAAATTTGTACAAACTTGACTTAGAATCCGAATTTATTTTGACTGTTGAGCTTTGCAAAGCATCAAAAAGTAGCAGCAGGTCAGTTTTCAGGTTGCAGACTGAATAGTGATCATTGAAGTCTACTAATATCAAGGGCAGCACCCTTATTCCAGTTTTGGTTGCCATATACTTCAGTAGTCTGTTTTTATCAGTAAGTTTGTCATAATGGTGGAATTTTTTTTAGGTTTCTGTTTTGCTTGATTGTTTTTCCTTTTTTTATCACTGTTGTATTATTCTGTAGTTTCTTTTAATATTTCATGATGTCATCCGCCAGGTCCATAAGATGACAATGAGCCTTTAGAGCTAAATGTGACACGTTTACATGGTATGATACACTTATTCATCTATTAAATTAATCAATGTGCATTATTTTTCCTTTTTGTATATAAACATTGCCAGAGGCCGCTATAACAAATCCTTAATGTAACATGCTAGTATATGAAAAGTTTTTTATTCAAACTTCATTTTAAATTTTGCATAGAAATCAAGATACTTGATTTTTTGTTTATTAAATAAGCATCCTGCCAGGATTCAAAGTGTATGGTCAGTCACAAACAGAAATTCTACCAAACGTAATTGCTGCAGTGGTCCACATGTTGTTGCCCAGCATCTCCACATTGTCTGTACCTTCAGGACTTGATACCACTGGAAAACAAGTGCAGAACATGGACATGGATTATTATTCCATTTTATTATTAGTTTAATTATTGAACTAAATTCTAAATTCTAATTTTAAGATTTATTATTGAAAACATTTACAAACAAAAAGAGCACCCTAAGAATTTGATTTGACAGTTCTACAATACAGTTGTTTTCTTTTTTGTGTCTTTCTTTTTATTCTAGTTAGGATAAAAAAAAGATACACTGTGACAGTGTACACTGCCTCTCGCCTGCTAACAGCTGGGATAGGCTCCAACAAACAAACCAAAATTTTTATGTTCTTTTTTCAAATGGTAGAATGTGACTCACATAAAAGAGAAAAATTATTACTTAGACATGTTTTTGAACAGAGGCAGTTATTTAGAGCCTGACTAAAATTATTGAAATGTAAATTCTTAGAAAGCAAAAAATTCATATAGTAATATATCAGCAGACATTATTGTTAACAAATACTGGAAGTTGATTATATTTAGACGCAGAAAAGATGTGCTTTGCGGCAGACTGGCGACCTGTCTAGGGTGTACCCTGCCTCTCGCCTACTAATTGCTGAGATAGGCTGCGGCCCCCCACGACCCTGAAATGGATAAGCAGTATAGAAAATTATTGAATGAATGAAATTTGTATTTAAATATGGTCGTATCTTTTTCAGAATTACATAATTTCATGTGACTTTGTGGGTATGGACTCAACATAAAGACTCATTTTGACTCCATGAAACTATCTCCTCTAGTGAGATGAGCACTCTGCTACTGCTGCTGCAGCTGTTGATGTTATGGAAAAACAAGACAAGACAACACTACGAAAAACTTTTCGAGAATTTACATTTGTTTTAGAAAATAGTATTACTGTCCATTTATGTGTGAGCTTGTATCAGCCAATAATATCAGCTCACCAACTTATATTTCAGGCTTCAATTGTTTTAACAGAAAATAAATTAATAATTTGCATTTGCATTTTCAGAACTCCATGTTAAAGTGCGTCCTGCAATCTGAACCGCATTATGAAATCCAAAGAAGCTGATTTATCCATTAAATATGCCCTCAAAAAACTTAATATACCCACACTTTAGCCACTGGAGTACCTAAATATTGTGTATTTTTGTTCAAACCTAAAAATAAATTATAATTTGATTATGAAAACTTTTGCAGGTTGATTTTCTACCGACCAATTTATCAGCAAATTATTTCTTCTTCAAGTTTTAAAGTAATTAAATTGAGAAACTATAATACATCATCCCCAGTCAAACCACTGATCAGATGAAGAATTATGTTTATTAATTCAAATCTTACCAAGTTGCCATGCCTCTGCAGGATTGTGTAGTTGGGGATTAGTGCTGAGCTGTAGTGGTTTTGGCTCGCCGAGTGCAGATATCCGGCTGACCTGGCTTATCCCGAGATAACAAATGCCTTCAACAGTAAGGGTCTGAGCATCGCCAAGTCAGCAACCTCATTACCCAGCACCCCCTACTTTGGCTGCTCACTGGCGTTGTAGCATAGTGTCCTCACAAAAAACTGGGTACACCATGTCGTGCCATATTAGCATACTGAGGCTCACATCCTTTCACCCAAGCATGCACAGAAATTGCTGTTGTAAACATTGAATGTGTGCAGTTGATGTGTGGCCTCTTTGGGATAAGAACGCTCTCATAAACTTGCCCTTCTTTGGCCTCCTCTGAGTGTCATTAAGTTTGAAATGACAGTCTGGACAATTCATGACAGTACTTACTGCTTCCTTCTTTCCTGTGTGGGAGAGCCAAGTATGCAGCCATACAACCACTTCATGGCTCAGAGCGAAGGAAAGTCATAGAGGAGGGAAGACAAAGTGAAGGAAAGAAAAAGATAAACAGGATAAAGAAGATTGTGGAGCAAAGAGAAGAATGAAGACAGAGGGGAAAGGTGGTTTAGAAAAGAGCCAACTTTGAGAAACTGAGGAGAGCGGAAAACACAGGGGCCTTTTCTCCAAACACACACATATTAAGTCTTGTGAGGACACCTAAAAGTTTCTTATTCATGTCAAAGCATCAGCTTTGGATTACACTAGTTACTCATACAGCCATAACAAAGTTAGATGCTCCAATTTACGATTTTAATTAAACTTCCACAGTGTCTCAGTGAGCGAGGACTTGGGATTTGTGACAGAAGATAATGAGTGCTGCAGCTTCATACTTTTTAAAACCTCCACTAAACAAAACTCTCACATTAACCGGTATCCCCTTAATTAACCATTTGTTTGATACTATATGATGCGTTGTACTCTGCTAGATACAAACTTTGTGGTCAGTCAAATTTTGATGTTATTGGTACTGTTTTTTCCCACATACCGCAATTACCTCTTAATACTAAGACAAAAATATTTAAAGAGACCTTTAAAAACACGATTTATGACTTAAGACCTCAGACTGTAGAAGGAAAAAAAAAATGGGCAAAGTGCCAGAAAAAAAGACACTTCAGGGCAATACATGATGTCTCAAGACACATTTTTCCCATTGGGGGAAGTCCTCTCACAGGTCAATTGTTCTAGACGTCGTACTACAAAAAACGCTCATGACACTTCAAATGAGTAGTAGCAGCAACACGACCACCAACGTACAAATGAGGGTAGGGCGCACAACACTGCGCGTCTGTCGTGTCTTGCTAGTGTACGCGTACCGTTGGTGTATGAGTTGTGCTGGGTCGCTCTGTGTATTCTCACAATCCTATGCGATAAAATATACACTCCACTTGCAAATTTAAGCTTATTGTTTACTACCGGTGACGCCAGCGTGATCTGAAACGTTTAACATGAACGCGCTGTGACGTCACATCCGCAGACACAACGTGCGAAAAATCGGACCCGAGAGAAACAAGGAAAGATTGGCTACAGTCTTATAGGTGCACCTGCGGCCAGCCGACAAGGTGTCAGTATGCTCATCAGAAGATTTTTTATTCATAAATGGTCACATAAAAAGGATATTTACGTTTATTTTGGGCAAAACCTTGCATGTAGCCTCTTTAACATCATGATCTGGGGAAAACTTCATTGTCAGAATGCATTTTAAATAAATTGCCAGCTTGAAAAAATTAAGATGACGAGAAAAACCATGAAGAATCTCGGCTTTAAACTGTCCGCAATTAAATGAAAGTCATAGGAAATAAAGAGTCGCTGTCCTCTTTTTTCTTTTTTGCAATATTTATAAATGTTGCAAATACAGATTTTACCGGAAATTACTTCAGCTTCCTGTGAAAACCTTTTAAATCACATCTAAGCTCTTCTCTTGTTCTCAGAGAAGTTTTGCCTTTGTGATATTTATTGTTGTTTCACTTCAGCATATGGAAACCTGCATACCTCTCTCCACCCCAGTGCTCTTGGTAATAATTGTCTTGAGACTGCAGTATGGAAAATTATTGCTTCTGCATGCATTGTCTGTTTGGAAAGTCCGATGACAACACTGACATGAAACCAGAAATATGGAGAATCTATCACCAGTGAGACAAATGGAGCTGTGCAACAGAGAAGGAAATCATAGACAAGAACCTGAACTGACTGAGCAGTGGTATAAATACCGCTGCAGCTGCTTTACATGTTAAAAACATGAGCATATCCACATTTATGTCACAATGTTGTGTCTTATGTTTCCAGACCTGCCACTATGTGCAGGATAATTGACCGTAGATTTGTGGTATGTCACAGATTTTCTGAACAGCAGTCTCTGTGTTTTAAGACTCGTTGGTCCATAAATGGAGGTGGTAAACACATGGGGCTCATCGGGATGCTGATGACTTGTCCAGCTGCTTGTGTGATTCATAAAGTGGCCAACTTGAGGACTGGGAGCATTTGGAGGCTTTTTGTAAGCCCCGGGGTTCCCTTGCTCTGCTTACCTCTCCAGTTTTCTCGCTGTACATCGCGTGAGGAGCACCTTGTTGCATGAAAGCCTCACAGATGGAGGTTAATGGCCTTTGTATCCCTTGTGACATCATATTTCAGCACATGTATAGAATATAGAGTGAATAAATCCCTCAATGTTGACAAAGAAGATTTTTGGATTCCTGCAAATCCATAGGCTAAGACTGAATCTTACAACAAAAGCAGCACTTAACAATCTGAGGAAATTTACTCTATACCCTTCAAAAACACACCTGTTTTTGCCATGAAACCAGAGAAAAGCACTGTACAGACTGAGCTGACTTGAAGTGATGGATGATATCGAATCCTGCATCAGCATCACTAGTGAAAAGGTTTGTCAGACTGAAAGGGAACCTATGAGGCCTGGTTTGCCCATTCGATACCTGAAACTACCGGTAATGCGACCATCTGTGTTCATGGAAGCAAAAAGATGCTTGTGGGAAAAGTTGTGAAGGATCAAGAAGAAAGATGGACCATGTCAAGCAGGTTCTGTCAGACAGCACAGGAGAGGGTAAATCAGTGGTTAATACACTATAACAGCAGGTATGGCTAGATGAAAGAAGGTCTTGTGTCATCAAGAATAAGTGAAATATAAGTATACGGTCTGATTATGTAGGTTTACAGATTAAGATTGTGGACGGTTCTAGTCATAGTCAGCATGATAGCTCGATAGTCAGCATGTGTGACGTGTAATCTTGGTTATTTAGAAAACAACCTTCTATGCAATCTAAAACTGAACACAGGTACAACTTAATATCCCATTTCAGAGATAAAATGCATATTCACAGCCTCCTCAACCTATTATGGTGCATGCCAAAAAAGCATGCCAACAGAGCTGTGGTTTTGTATGAGGTAAACTGAAAATATTATTTTGATTTTCTTTAAATTTTAGATAGACTTAGATGCTTTAGGTTGAAATTAAGCAAATAATTACAGCACTTACTTGGCCATCTTTAAAGTTTAACTATCTGCAACAAAATCGTTAAACTTAGAATAAATGACACAGAGACAATAAAGTTTCACGACTAAGACAGATAGGATCTCAGTAAAGAGAGTATTTCTCTCACATGCATGCTGAGAAGCATGGTTATAATGAGAAATCTTTGTAGATTTTTCTTGCATTTCACTTAAGCGGTCTGAGAAACATACAGTTGCTGCTCTGTACGACTCTGTCTTGTGTATCAGAGCTTTTTGTTCTTTCATAATGTTAGAATATGAATGCATTAAAGCATGAGAAATGTGTGAAATCTTGAATGTGATGCTCAACAGACTCATTTTCCAAATATTTCACAGCAGGTCCTTCCTACAACATCTTACACTCAAATCCCCTCTTGCATTATGTAAACTTAACAAAGAATATGGGAAAAAAATACAAAACATTAATTCCAACATCTAAAAGCTTCTGCTCAAGTCATGTGTGCTTTTAATGTAAGACTACAGAGCTCTTTATCAGCNACATATGTAAATGATAAAAATTATTACCAACTGCAATCCATTAAGATGAACCAGTTCCAAACCTCAGCTATTTCTTATGCGGTCGGGCCTTACTTCAGCTCTTGATGGCAACGGGCCACTATTAATGTTTAAAGTTCCACCTTAACTTTTTCAACTTCAATGGGTCAAACTCTTTGCAATAATTTTTTTTTGCAATTTCTTTTTTGTGCATGTAGTTTTAGAATTTGGCAGATTTTACCCGTATCCAAAGCCATTCAGTTTTCTATTGATGTACAGTATGACTACCATTCAAGACTTCACTTAAACAATAAGTAATATGTTGCCGTAAATGTACTCCTTCTGGTCATATGCATGATTTCTTGATTTCTAATGAGATAAGATAGACATTATTACTCTGAAGTAAGTTTACTTTTTTTCTTTTATTGTTCACCTTTTCGGTATAGACTGTACACTTTGTATGAGTAAGTCAAAACATACTCTCACTGGCTTTCTTTTCTTTCCTGCTCAGGTCCAAGGTGCATACTTCAGACACAGACAGGATCCCTGCCACTTATCATCCACTGCTGCTGAATCTGCCTCAGCTCCATCCACCTTTACCCGCGGCACCGCCTCCCACAGGAACCGCCGTCACCATCAGAGGGTGGCATCCCGTCCCAGAGCCCACCAAACCTCGCAAAACTCCCTCACTCTGGCCTGTGAGGAGCAGGAAGTGCAGGAGCAGTGGCCCGACCATCCTGACAACTGGGAGTACCAGTGGAGGGGCCATCGATCCGGCTCCATCTTCTCGCTACCCAACCTGGGCTCAGGCAGCTCCCACTCTACCTGCTCCTCTCCTGGACCTTCTTCCACCCCCCATACCAGAAGCCAATCCTTAAAAAGGAGCCCCTCCCTCGTCCCGCCATTCCGGCTCAATGTTGATGCTCTGATTGGGGCGGAAGAGACAGATGTGGACACAGGAAACAAGGTGACTCCTGGCAGCAGTGTGGACCTTTCTGTGGTATCTGCATACATCAAATCAAGCCTGCCTCAGACTCCCCGGCCATTGTCTGCTCCACCACAAGACGTAGGACCCCCACTCTCTCCTGTCTTCCCAGAAAACATCTACAAATCAGCCACATTGGGCCGAACTCCAAACAGCTTTTTCATCAACAGTGCTCCCTCTGCTTTGCTGGAACTAGATCCTCAAAGCACCAGTTTGAACACGAGTGCTGCGCCGTCCTCAAGTGACATTTCAATGAACCAGTCAGACAGTTGCAGCATTATTAGTGCTCCAGCCGAGGAAGCAGACAAAGTAGAAGAAGACCAAGAATTCTACATTTGATCACTCGTTAGCCGATAAATGGAGTGAATGGCAGACTTCAGCGCTGTCTTTTGTCACGGCTCTGCTCTGCCCCCTGGTGTTTGAAAGTAAAACTGCAGGAACATGACAGAAACTAGAGTAATGTATAATTTGTGAATGTTGTGATTTCTTGTGTGTAGATAGAAGCTTTGTAAATGTCAAGTGGTATATTAAGCATTTAATGGACCAATCACAATTCTGTACAGAAACACTATTCAATAAAATAAAGTTCATTCTCTTTCAAGTGTGAAATTCAGCAAGCTGAGTTTGTTCATTTGGAGATTGTTGATTTAAACAGAAATTTCCGTTTGAAATTTAAGTGACATAATTGGCTTCGTCTATGCATGGATACATGCTTATTCTGTACACCTGTTGAATTGCTTCTTAACACAAATAGCTACAGTAATCAGCCGATCAGGCAGGAACTCGGTGCATTTAAGCATGTAGACATGGTCAAGATGATGAGAGTGGCAGTTGTCTGGACAAAAATGCTCAGGAGAATGGGTAGATTGTATATTTTCTTGGCACACTTTGCCCCCCCTTGGTAGCATATGAGAACTGTTTAAATGCCACAGCCTACAACAGTATTCTTGCTGACCATGTCCATCCCTACTTCACCACAATGTACCCATCTTCTGATGGCTACTTCTCGTAGAATAATGTACCAATGTTACAAAGCTCAAATAATCTCAATCTGGTTTCTTCAGCAATTTACTTCGAGAATTAAAGGGACATTGTGCAACATTTTCTATTGTTTTCTGGCTAAATCGATGTTTGCATTTATAAATGTTTTATCATTGGTGTATTATTCCTCCACTAATAATCTGACACATTCTCCTAAGTGAAGAATTTTAGATTTGTTTATACATAGGTCAGCCGATAGGGAACCTCCATGACAGTGTGCCATCTTGAAACTACAAGTGGCTGAGCAGAACAAACACACAGCGTGGAGACGACTTGTTGAAGCCACAATTCCATCTCTGTTGGATAGAGTCAACAACACCATAAGGAACTTGTTTTGTTGTTGTTATTGTTGTTTTGGCAGATGGCAGTAATTCTTACACAATATCCCTTTAAAAAGTATTCTGATTGTGAACATGAAAATTAGTTCATTGTGTTTCAATGGCCTCCACAGTCACCAGATCTTAATCCATAGAGCACCTTTGGGATGTGGTTGAATGGGAGATTGTCATCATGAATGTCTACCTGACAGATTTTGAGCAACTGTGTGACACTATTGTTTCAAAATGGACCAAAATCTCTGACACGTTTCCAGCACTTTGATGACTCAAATCAACACATTTGTGATGGCAAAAGTTGTCCAGCTTGGTACTATAAAGTGTACCTAATAAAGTACCTGGTTCTTGGCCCTGGATAAACATCACAGGGTTTATCCATGGATGGCTGGATTTATTGGTAATTGGGCTGTGTTAAAGGTGGTACAGAGGATTTTTTAATTTTTAATAAAATTTTAATCTTTGTTAAAACCTACTAGAGAAATATGTAGCAGCCCCATACTTAAAAACAAAAAAAAAGTAAAAAGAAATATAAAGTGTGGACGTGGTGGGCCCTAAAAAACAGTAGCCAATAGAAAACGACCCTGGGTCGTTTA
>JAPMNP010709223.1:0-11149 GCA_029874935.1 Atherina boyeri
CTATCTATCTATCTATCTATCTATCTATCTATCTATCTATCTATCTATCTATCTATCTATCTATCTATCATTAAATGTAAGTCTGTGTTGTTTTCCTTCCTTGTGTAGAGGAAAGCTCAGTGACAATGCAGCCTGTCTCCTCTGTTGGTTCAAAGATCCAAAATCACGTAAAACCAACAATTGGGCAGCCAGACACTCGCTCCCTCTCTTTTGAAGACATCCGATAAAACAAGACCTTCCAGCCTCGGGTTGTTTTCCTGAGTAAACATGCGTGTCACAGTTGACCTTTCTTGGGGTCAGGCTGCTTTTATATTGGCTGACATGTTTCCAACTTAATAGAACTGTTTAGCACAGATCCCCTGGGCCCCTATATTTATTAAGCTGCAATGACTTGCATCTGTCTGGTTGAATCAAGAGGACCAATCAGTTGAGGTCAGACACATAGTAACAGAGAAATATAGACATGCAGCTACGCACACACACACAACACATACTTAATATGGGCAACACAACACAAAGATGTGGATGTGTGCAGCTTGTGGTGTGCACACATGTAGAGACAATCATGGGCTGACCTTATTAGGAGCGTATTTCATGCTCTAAAGTGACTATTGTTTTAATTTCAGCCCTTTGTGGTGTGTGTTGTATGTAATGGTATATTGTATGTAAGGGATTGTTAGAGGCTGAGCAGCATGTGGCCCAGTGTGACACTCTTTTGTCTTGTTTTCCAAGCAGTTTCTGAGGTGTATTGATTTATCTTTGTTCAGCCATTGTACAACATCCCATAATGCCGGTCATTTTCTTAGACTGATTTTAAGCCCCTGTCTGGTAATCAGGGATAATTGTCAATTATCACACAGAGCTATCAGATCAATTACTGCAAAATCAATGCAGCCACTTGGCTTGTACTGCCTCTTGTCTTACAGCACAACTACCAGCTGGAATGGTAAAGACGATTGTAAAGATGCTTATAAAATGTATATATATAAAAAGTTTTAGTGGGGTTTTGTGATGCTGGATAGTCATTGGGAGGCAGCATTTTACCGTTATGTTTCTGAAATAGTGAGCCATCAGATACACTTCTTGTTGCTGTTGTTTTTGTTTGTTTTTTTTATCTAATGGAGACAAAACTATTGTTACCTCTTAAACTGAGGGCTGTGTATTATATCTTTCCCTTTTTATGAGGCAGCCTGAAAGAGCCTCTATTCCTGGTTGCTGAGATGACTTTTGTGATGAAAGTTAATGTTGGGGAGTCCTGATGTCCTTATTTTCCTCTCAGAGGCAAGATTCCACTTTCACCTCATGAAGGAAAGACGCTATCCGCTGAATGGCTTCCTCTGTGTATGGAAACAAATGTGCTGCTGTAATGGAATAGCCCGGTCAGCAGCCTAATGTATTATCTCCTTCTCAATGTATTTATTTACACTCAACTACTCCACAAATTGTCTTGTCATCTTAATGTGGGAGGATTAATCTGTTGCCATGCCGGCTTAGGTGAATAAAAAAGATTGACTTTCTTCAAACTTTTTTTGGGGGCCTATGGGGTAAGTTAACACTTTAATTTCCAGCCTTTAGATGCTAGGCAGTGAAATCTGTTTCTAGTTTTTGTGTTTATCCTTTCCTAGTACAAGTAAAATTTTTGGATTTAATTATAAATAGGCATGCATATGTTTAACCACAATTAACATGTTAATAGCAACTGGAAAGCTTGAACTTTATAGACTAAATATTGTCTTTTTCATTGTAACCATAAAGAGTCTGGCTCAAGGACGAACCTTACAATTCATCGGTGAGGAAGGACAAGCTATATAAAGACAAATGGTAAGGTCATCATTAAATCTATCGTAGTATCTGTAATGTTTGATACAGAGTATATTGTGTCTACATATTAGATATTGAATCCTTGTTTAAGACGGGTGCCGCAATCATGTTGTCCATTTCGATACATGTCAATTGTGCTGTAATCATTTTCAGTGAATCTTGCAGAGATTGTCATTTACCCAGTGTCCAAACTGCTCATATTTCATCCTCACCTGAAAGAGGCTGCCATTGAATATAATCACATACACACCTACTGCATCAGACCAAGAGAAAACAGAGTGTGCACTTTGTGCACAGCTATTTATATCAATAAGTCCCGTGCTGAGAGGCACAAAATGAGCGTTTAAGCTGCAGGGCCCAGAGAGCTCAGTAGCAGGTGGGCAGGCTGCTTTGAGGTGCCTGGGTGGAGGGGGTATTCGCTCTTTTACAGGTGTTGCCCATCTCACTGTGCATCCGTGGTTCTGGGAAGGTTTAGGTTTGGGAGGGAGTGGGACAGCTGGAGCTGCAGGCATTGGGGAGACAGAAAAAGAGCCTCTTCGCACTGCCGGGGCCTCCGCAGGTCAGTGCCTCTACCCAAAGGGACGGCAGAGCGAAACGCCATCAATTCACAAACAAAGGAGCCACTTCACCCGCCACAAAGGAAACATATGTGATAGAGCTGACTCCCGAGCCGCAGCTCACTTTAACATGTCAGCCTCTCCTAATTAGCTTTGTTAACTCCCTCTGCTGTCTGCCCAACTGAGGCCTCTTCTAGTCACATGGTGGCTTTGTGTTTACAAGGGCAAATGCTTGGACCTGCTCCCGAAGCAGCCTTTTCCTTTAAGGATATACTGAATTGTTTAATCATTCCTAAATTGAGGCACTTGGAGACCATCACCCAAATGATTACCCTTTTATAAATGGAATCTATTGAATCCATATTGATATATTGAGTGGAGTAGTGCAAACAAGCAAAATCCTATCTCCCATTTTATTACTTTACTGCAGCTTTAAATAGTGTTTTCTTCACTGTATGCGCATGTGTGTCTGAGACGAGTTGTTTTAGATGAAAACAGCTGCCCCTCAATCTTTATCAGGATGTTTTGGAGTCATTACTGGCCAGCCTTCAGACGGTGGTCTGCCATGCGTTACATGTTGCAGTCCACACTGAGCCTCATGTGACCCCTGCTGCTTACCCACTGGCAGTGCAATTTAACCAGGCTGATGACATGCAGCATGACATCCCTTAGAGAAGCGTCCCACTCGCAGCCTCATTGGGGGTTTGAATGAAGTGGAGGAGGGTGTTCGTGAACCTCGGCATCCATTGCTGACCTTTCTGGAGAACAAATCAAACTGGTCTTTGATTTATAAGAAATGTGCTGGCTTTGTGTAATTTGTCATAATGCTGAAGCCTTGCAGACCAGGAACCCTTCTTAAATACATGGCTAGTGAAAATAGAAGAAGAGAAAATCAAAAACTTCTACAACTTGGTAAAATGAAGGGAGTCCACTGTATACATACAGTAGTTCATGCTGTGAATGAATCTCATTATCATAAGTCAACCTCAGTTAGAATTCATCCATAACTACATGTCTCCGGTCGGAACACTAGGTGGATCTGTCAACTGACACAGCTGAAATATTTATAGCCTTTTCAGTGTGTACAATTTGCTTCCCTCTGTTTACTTCTCATCAGTGGTGGTATAGCTTTCCTTTTTGGTTTCTTTTTTTGTATTTTATGATAGCATGCAGCAAACCTTTTTTATCCTTTAAAGCCCGACCCAAGAAATAACGGGACANTTTTTTTTTAAAATCTGAAGGGCCATTTTGGCCTGTATCAAAATCTGAAAAAAAATTAACAAAAATAATTATTCAATATTCATAATCTATTATCGTGTGATGTGTTAAAATAATTCTTGTGTAGTCTTCTGCCTCCTGCTATCAGGTATATCAGATTGTGTACAACAGGGTTTTTAGCAAAGTTTTTACCATAAAGTGATGTAAAAGGTCGTAGATGCAGAAGGTTTCAGAAACTGTACGGTATGTATCAAATGGGATACGTTCGGCTTTATAGGATTAATTTGTTTATGCTGCGTTAGATTAAGTGAATTCCAGCAACCTAATATTTACCTAAGGTTTGTGAAATCCTGTCTCTGGCCGTGCAGGCTGCCAGATAGTCCAGGACATGAGAAGCACTCGGCACAGAGCTGTGTGACTGCTGCTGACTGAGTGTCATGATCCCAAGATCTCTCCTTTCTCTTTGACAGGAAGGTTTGAAATTTCTGGGTTAAAAGTTCTCTAAGATTATATCTCAAAAGGCCTCTGTGATGATGGTTCATGACAGGTATTGCTTTCAAGTGGATGAGGGTATTCTATTAAATGTCTTTACTGCAGAATGCTGCATCAGTTAACCATCAACTGCGACAAATTTATTTAATTCAGTTCATGATTAGCTGTTTTTTTCCTACTCCTTTTGATTGGATTCACATATTGATTAAAATTGAGATTTATTTTAGTTCAAACTGTTTTTTAACTGTTCATAATAGAATCTACACTTATATTACAATATCAATAAATACTAGGACATTTCACATGCCTTTGTTTTCTCTGAGATTACGTAATTCTCTTAAGTGATCACTCACAAAGTGAATTACTTTCAATTTGCATTTTATAGGTAAAGTATTACATGATTTACTATTAATGTATTTATCGCAAACCCTTTAAATTCTGATTTATTAATCTAAAATTTAGGAATTTATGTACATATGCACATGTATACCCATACCTGATAGATTATAGTTATTTGTCTTATTATCTGCATGCAAAAGCCATTTATCCGGCTAAAAACATTAAAGCATGCACTACATCTCTGCAGTCCACAGTTTTTCAAAGATTGAGTATAGGAATATTTACTAAGCAAATGTGTATCAAAATATGGCATTATTCTCTGATAGGTGAAGCATATACTTTGACATGCCTCAGCAACCCAATGTATTCTACACAGTCACTGCCAGCCATGACAGCAGGCTGCTTTTTGTTCTTTTTCCCCTCTTTCTTGAACACTTAGAATAAAAATCACAAGTACTATTGTGGAGGGATACCAAGGTAACAGTCTGGAGATGTCTGGCCAAAAGGGATTTGTCCCTCTAGGTACAAGGTAGGGGATGGTATGCCCTGCTACTTTGCATTTCTGAATTGCTTAGCTGGCCAAGCATGCCTTATGTGGGCTGGGCTCCTGAAGTGTGTCATAGCATTCTATGACCACTGTATGGGAGGCTTGCTGTTGGACTTTACCCAACAAATATGGATTATGTTAAAATGGGCTGTGAATTGACGAGGATATGCTAATATGTCCCAGATGGGTATGTGAGAAGCGGACGGCGGGGACATGCAGACAGTGTATGGCAGAGCCAGTGTTTGGCAGGTCCATCATTCCGTCATTAAAGGCCACATTATTACTTACAACAAGGCTTGCATGACAATTGCTGGAATAAATGCAGTCCCTCTGAGAGTAGCCTGTGGTGTCCTTCAATTTCTATTTGCTTTTCCCCCTGTTTTGCTCCTTCATCCTTGCAAATCTGCTCTCAGCTGCTGATGCTGTGGATCTTGCTGCTGTGTAAGGGAGTTTGTGCTTACCTTGTTCAAACATCAATAAGAGAGTCTATTACTAGCTGAGGCCATTCATTAATATAATGAGATGGTTTTGCTTTAATTGATAACCGATTGGTGTTGATGAGACATTATGCACTTGTGGATACAATATTTTGCTCCATTTTTCCTAAGTTCAACTGAAACACCTGCATATTTGTTTAGAGAGGCAGGTCTCCTTTTGAGCTATTACCCTGTTATGCACTGGGCAACCAATGAGCTGTCCCCTCTGCATTATTATTGAACTAAGGTATTAGGTTTTCAGCTTCACAAGCAGAAAGATAATGGTGGCTTATGTTTAAGTGTGCATGTGGGACAGCCTTTGTCCTTTTGATATAAACAACCACACATAAGTGATAAGATTAACAAAATCAGCTAAATGATGAAACAAGTTTTCTGCAACAGAGTGTTCACAAATGTAAAAGAAAAGATTACAAACCATAATGAGCAGTAATATACCAAATGTTTCAATGACTAAATGTTTGTCATTCAAGTATATTATTATTTCAAAAAGTCCTCGTGAAAATGAATTGTCAGGTACATGCTTAGTATGAAATTGCAACAGTATTTGGATAGTTGGGTACAGTAATTGTCAAGTAAGATTTCCAAAATGAGAAGATTTGCTGGTTTTCTTAGTGATCTTAGGCTGAAACAATCTGAGAAGAAATTGATATAAATATGTATGTATCAAACTATAATTTTTTAAACTAAGTGATCAATGAAAATACCACTGCATCCATCTGCAGGTTGCAGCACTGCTACACAAATGTTCTTATGAGTTTAATTACTGAATATGATGATATTTCTCTGATATTTCATTGATCTGTTGTCGGTTTGTTCCACAAGATCCTCTGCTGTAGAGATGTACTTTGGTGTGGAGCAAATGACTACTGACACCACATCCAAGCACATCAAGGATTATCATCACAAAAATGACAGAATTAAAGATGTCAAGATTGGCTTTGAACCTCTCTCTGGAGACATAGTTGGGTGGGTAGAAAATGAGGGGGTGTGGAGGGGTGTTGACATTTGTTATACACTTCTACATGTTGTAGTTGCTGGGGGCATTGTTAGCACACACCGCCTCCAGCTCAGGATTTAGGCAGGCCCCCAGCAGATGCAGACTGCCTGCTACACACACACACACACACATACAGACACAGTCTCTTAGCACTCCAACCTCACCCCCTGGAAGACGAAGAATAGACGCCCTGGGGCAATTCAGCTAGTGTGGATCAGTTCAGATGAGGCACATTAAGTGGCTAGTGATAAATTTGGCATGACAATTGCAAACACCATCGCTTTTGTCTGTAATTAATTCCAGTGGTGCCTGAGGCCTTCCCTGTGTTACTACTGGTGTGGGCCAGCAGTGCTTTCCTAACGAGGGCACATTACAGCCAGGATTATAGCCAAGATAAAGGTGCACTTAGAAGTAATTTTTAGAATGTTCAAAGCAAAAACACCCAGACTAAACTAGAATTAAACCAAAAGACGGTTTATGATCTTGCAAATTCTTATACAACCCCTGGTTTCTTAAACGTAATCTTGGAGTAATTACTGTATATTCACTGCTGCTTCAAATCATGGCAGGTAAACAAATACAGTCATTTAAAACCTTGTGAAAGACGGAATCAGTCTCATAAAAAGAAACATGTGCACTATAGCAATCAAAATTTCACAGTAGAGTTTTTTTTAAATTTAACTCAAGGATATTTTTCTTAGTAGCTGAGATGATAAATAGGCACAAAGCATTGGAATTCATGAGCCCACAGATTGCACCTTTAATATTTGGTCCAATGGGTCCTACAACTCAGTTATTTTCATTCAGTGGTAATGTGGAGGCATTAATTAACGGCTTGTACTTCTGAGTAGTTTTATTACAGCTAATGTTCCTCATTAAGTAAAATATAGTTACTCAAGGACATAAAAGAATCCCTCAGCAGCTCCATTAATCTTGATTTCACTTGTGAGAGTACTTGGCTATCTTCTGTAACTTGATCATAAGTGTAATATCTCTCGCTGTGACTCAGGCATCCTCGTGTGTTTACCAGCTCCTCTGTTGCTTCCAGCAGGGGGAAGCTGAACACACCACCAATCTGTGTCATTACTCTGTCATTGCATCAAATCACATGATTAGCTTCATGGGGCAGTGCAGGAGGCCTGGTTGGTGCGGCTGGCCGTTTCAGTCCCAGGGTAATGGTCCGGTGGCACTGTGATGGAGGGTTGTGTGCTGTCCCCCATGCAGGGCCAAGGATGCACCATCATTCAGCCTGCTGGAGATGGCCTCAGGGTGAATTGTCTTCTTTACTGCTCAGCCCTTTCACTAATGTCAGAGTGCAGCTCTGCACTTCCCTTCTAGAAAATATTGTTTGGTGATAACAGTTCTTTTCTTGGACATGCTATCATAAATACGGGAAGTGAGTTGTTTGGAAATAGGCGAGACGGTGAATCATTTGCTTTGTTCTGCCACATATGTGTGTAGAAAAGAAAGAGTCTTTACAGTGGATGTTAAAATAAATAACCAAACCATTAAATGGGATGAGGAGTAACCTCTGTAAGAGTACCTAACAGGGCTAGAAGTCTCTGTGGAAGGCCAATCCGACAGTTTGTCGATGCAGCCTTTTATAATGCAAAGGCTTATAATTATCTCACGCTCGCTCATTTCACACTGACATATCGCTTTCCTAAATGTCAGTAGGAACAGCCAGCGCACTTCTCTTCCCCCAACTCAGGAGAGCCCTCTCTGCACCCTGCACACAGCCATGATGATGGCAGTGCTTTAGCCCTGAACGTGCAGCCCTCCGCGGGGGAATAACAGTTCAGGCATCACCGATCGTTGACCTGGCTATTGTTGTTTGTGATACTTACTGGTAAACTTTTGCAATCAATACAACATCAGCCAGCGGAGCCCCTGGGAATGAAAACCTGAAACAGCGCACTTAATCTTGGAGCCGGCCCCTGCTCCCTGCTCTGCCGCTAAACTAGGTAGTTGGCCTACTTGATGCGGCATTATTGCCGCAGAGGTCAGATGTGAGCTGTCTTGCACAGCGTCTGATGAATGGCTGTTTTTGATAAAGCGCCTCTCCCATCCAACAAGAGACATTTAATAATGATGGACCATAACTGCACACAAAAAAATCCTTGTAGAAGAAAGAAAAAAAATCCCTCCTGCCTGCCTTTTCCCATCTCAGTCAGTGAGCAGCTAGCCATACTCAGCGCTCTTCTGGGCTTTCATACAGAAGAATAATAACAGTGTAGGGTGTACAATTACTGCTCAATGCAATTTGCTCAAACAGATATGCACAGCCAGGTAGCAAAATCACATCTAATGTGAATGTACTTTAAAAAGAATGAAATAAAACCTATCTACTTGTTTAAGTGATGGTGATTAGTCTTAAATTGATCTAGTTTACAAGTACAAATGTGAAACAACACTATACTTTTTTTTAGCAGTATGTTATCGCTTAAATGTTTCTGATAGGCATGTATTGTGCTTTAAAACATCCATCCAATACTTTTTTACATTAGAAAGTATCCACAAAGGCAACGGTATTAAATGGTGGCATTATATCCACAATCATGTAATTTAGCATCCATTCAGGCAGCAGAAACTTCCTCTCAACACTGATCTCTGGAGGCTCACATAGAATAATTGAATGTCTTTTAAACTGTGGATGATCATTTAAGTAGCTCAGTGGTCAACGTAACAGTTTGCAATTTTGCAATCTGCCATTGTGATGAGCAATCAAATCACCATGTATTAGGTTTTGAAAATCTCTAAATAAAACACACACCTTTTAAATGAGAAGAGTTATGAAAGTATACAGTGAAATTAAATGCCATTCTTCAGAAAACAAAGCCCAAAGCACTGTGACAGTTTTGACACAGACAATGCCTTTAGTGACAGGAATAACAAATTAATTGGAGCCGTAACACATTCTCTCTAAAGGTGAGGTAAACACACCTGACTGTATATTTTTCACCATCAGTTAAATCTCAATTGAATCTAAAAATAAACCCCAAGACATTGAACAGTTTAATGGATTTTGACGTCTCTGCATTATGCTGTCACTCCAGTATAAATGAATCATAACTTTGCTCTGCACCAAGGAATTACCATGCATTTTGAGAAAATGCATTGAGCGCCAAGCTGTGAATTATGATGCAAGATCAAAATAAATGTGTAATGACTTTGGAGATGCCCAGAATAATTTATTGGGTGGAGATAGTTCCACAATGAAAAGAGAGCCTAAGTGGGATGCAGAGGCTCTGTGCTCTGACACTGCCCCTGGATGGGTGTGAATTCTGAAATGTCAGCGTTAGATAGGCAAAGAATCAAGCCTGTTTACTGAAGCTTGGTAAATGAGGGCTTCATTTGAGATGCAGCAGTATTCAATTATGTGGTTATTTATTGATCAGAAACCATATATGTCTGTCTGCAGCATGTAAAGATGAATTCAGAGGATAAAAAGAATGTGTCAGTGAAATTGGCCGATGAAGGATTGCATTTGATCTCGTTGGGAATTCAAGAATGGAGACAGAATACCCTTGTGTTGAAAAATGGGCAAGGAGAATATTTGCAATTAGGGTTTTCCACAAGGAACTGCCAAATAGGATTTAAACTAAGAAGGAAAAAAAGTACAACAATACCAAATATATCAAAGGGAAACATTTTTTTTTATAAAGCTGTTTATGTATTATATTCCATGTTTTATTAATGCAAGCCAAGACACGGGTTACTTTCATTTAAGTTTTTTTTTACTAATCTTCAAGCCGATGCTACATCAGCTTTATTTTAAAAGCTAATTAATTAGATTCATGTGATGAGTGTTAGTACAATAATTACACATTTTGCTGTGATAAAGATATTAAATTAGTTAAGCAAAGAAAAAAATGTTGAAGACTAAATTGACAATTTACAGCCAAAGCAGTCTGGCACCTCCTCCTCCTCATGCTGGTCACCAGCTTGGTCACACTGCTGTGGGATGGCTTCCCATTCTTCAACCAGCACTCGTTGCAAGTCAGCTGATCACTCTGGCAAGAACAGTGCACCCAAGCTGATCCCACAAGTGTTCAATGAGATTGAGGTCAGTCCTGCAAGCAGGCCATTCCATCCTCTTTACTCTCAACACCTGAAGGTAGTCTCTGATAAATCCTGCTTTGTCTGGGGAGAGCATTTTTATCTCAGGGGATAAAGTTTGGTACTAGTCTGTAGAGATATGGGATTGCCACAGGTTACAGAATCTCATCTTGATGTCTCTGCATTGTGCATTGACAGTATCTGGACTCATCGCTGAACACATGAGCGCATGTTTGCAAAAGGCCGGATGATGACAGTTATGGCAGTCAATAGAGGAATAAACTGTTTGTCATTGGCTTAAGGATTTTGCCAATTTTTCGTTGGCACAAGGCACGCACTCAACTGTGCTGCTCATCCAGATCCAAAGCAATCCATTTTCTTAATAAATGTGGCATCACTGAAAAGGGGAAAAAAACTGGCTGTTGAGATCTGGTATCAGGTTTATTGCCAGAAAGCAATTTCTTCAAATCATTTTATTACATTAATATTTAAGATGAGATTTACAAGACATACTTTAACTGTTACTGTGTAAAGAGAAAAAAGCTGTTTGTTTAGTGTTTGGAAACCAAAAGTTACTGCATTTTTTCATGTAGCAGTACTTTTAAAAGAAAAGGACATTTTG
>JAPMNP010709245.1:0-17199 GCA_029874935.1 Atherina boyeri
ATGCTGGATTCTGCACACATATTGTACTAATGCACAGGCACACACACGTACGCACACACAACCTAACAATATGACCCATTAATCTCCACAGCAGACAACTGGAGACGCTACTCTGACATCCTTTTGGCTGGGTGCTTCCTCCAAAAGGCTCAGGCTTTTCCAAAGCTGGAAACTAATCAAACATAGAGCTGCTTCTGGCCTAAGGTTAACAAAAGCCCCTGTCAGGTCCTCCTGCTTTGCCACATGAGCCACAGAGAGCTTCATTGGCTTGCCACCAATGTGCGGATGAGGGGAGGGAGGATCAGCAAACCCCTCTTTCTGCAAAAGATCATCTTGTCCGGCTTCCCATAGGCATAGAGCCCTGATGAGAATGTGGGATTTAATCCCAGGTGGATATCCAAAGCTCTAGGGTAGCTAGGCTCTCTCACTACTGCCCTCTTCAAAGACCACTCCTATAAAGCAGCTAAATACACACGATGATAGGTGGGAGAGTGGTGAACTTGTTTTGTCATTAGGCTGACGTCAGGCCATGACTATACCACTAAAACGAGACTTAGAGCGCCAGCCACTTGTCAACACAGAGAGCCAAAGGAGAAGTGAAGAGCTGGCGTACGGCACAGCAATGACACGCTAACACTCACTGACAAACACAACGCTAAGGTAGACTATAGATGGAGGGCGCAACACTCAATCCACAATAATACAGCGAGGAGGTTGAGGAGGAAGATCGGAAGTGAGTCTTTGCCCCGCTGTGCCACGCTGCTCAGAGCATCGTTTTCAAAGATGTGATATCTGTTGCTGTTTGAGTGCAGCATTTTTACATCCTCAAAGGCGTAGTAGGCTGCCATGGTGAAGTTTATGTCTCCAGAGGAGAGGAGATCAAACACACAAGACTGGAAGTACAAATCCTCCACTGGGAGCCGCTCTTTGCACTTGGCCTTCGCAGACTGGTAGGTGAAGCCTGGTCCTGCCTGACTGGTCCTGCTTAAGCTGTGTGCTTCTGCTGCGCGGGCCTTGAACTTCCTAAAGTCAATACGTTGGTTGGCGGGACAGCCGTGAAGACACAAGTATAAGTCCTGGTTGTCTCCTTCCTCCACCGAGTTCACTACTTCCTCAGGCATCCGCACGGCAAACGTTAGGTAGCGGCCGACCTGCCGGACTACAATGGTCGTTCCGATGTACTTGGCCTGTATCTCCACATGCTGCCCAGGAACCTTCTCCACCACTCGCAGCGTGTTGGCTCCGTACCGGTCACCTCCGTTCTTGGAGCCATCTGCAAATGCAGCCGGCAGCTCGTCCGTTTCGGCGTGGTACATCTTCTGGTCGACGCATTCCTGGAAATTCTTAAAGATGATTGTCAGCTGCAGGAGGAGAGAAAAATAAATCTTATCAGCACGAAACATCAAATGTGTTTGCTTTTAGGACTTTCTAACAGGAGCATACTGCATGCATTCATTAGTGGCCATGTTTTTCAGCTCACACCGAGTCTTGGTAAACTACAGTAAATGTAAATATGAGAATTTCTTTAAAAAAAAAAAAAAGAAGGGGAAGGATTTATACTTTTGCATTGAGGACAAGTTTGTGCTGATATGTGCCATCTACCCCCACTACCTCACTTTAGTGTCACATTTCAGGGCTGGCCCAACATGGGGGAGGCCAAGGTAAACGCCCTCAAAAAACACGAGTCCCAGCCATGTAAAATCAGGCCTCAGTTTGCAGACACAAAGACGATCCATTCATAGCGCTGAAAAACCTGCCTGTGAACCCCCAGAACTATGCTCCAGGGAGTGGCGTCAGGCCAGGACACAGCGATATACTCTGTAGCTAATTAAGTGAGACTGGTCAGGACTGTCTAAGCTTGGTTTCATGGGACACCAATAAGCCATTGTCAGAGCAGGGATACGAAGACAGCCAGGGACTCTTGTCTGCTTGTATGAGACAGAGGACAGGAAGTAGGCGGTCTACAGAATACTCTTATTTAGCTTAACAATTTAATTCCTGTCACCCATTTATTTCAGCATTTATTTCTCCCTGGCTCATTTCTGAAACATTTGATAAAAACTAAACAGAAGGCAGAGGCCTCTATTATCAATGAGGGAAATATAAAGACCGTTTTATTTGCTGCAGTGAGAGATGTGGACCAATGCAATTCTCTGCTTGATGCAGATCGCTTTACCAGAAGTGCCTTGTTTGCACAGGTGGCACAGGCTGCTGCTTTGTCTTCTCTTTGTCCAGAATCATGTGCTCTAGAAAGCTGTCTCATTTGCTTCCAAGAATAGCAACATAAAAAGTAATTACCTTAAAAGCGAAAAGGGAAAAGAAAGCCCACAAATGCCTAATAAGAGTGCCATTAAGAAACCTTGATTATAGAAAATTACAGTTTCTACAAATGTGATTAAGGACAAAGTCCTCTTATAGCGCTGTCTAAGTACTTTAGTTGTGATCCTCAGCAACCATCGCTGCTGAAGCTTTGCCAAATCTCAGTCAACTCTATCTCATGACCTTAAATGTTTACTGAAAGACATGTCAGGGGCAGCAATCCAAACTAACCACTGTACCATTAATCAAAACAACTATAATCATGTGTGTTTTGCTGATAAAGATGTAAAAGAAAATAACTCATTAAGTGGAGAAAATATATGCAGTTTTATATGCAGAAGAAAAAGAATCCTCCCTGTGCTCAGTATGGACTGTACTCCAAGTAGCACGCACCTCTGGTTGAGCTGAAGTGAAAATGGAGCCTTGTGTTAGCATTAGATGCAGCTCTCCTGTAAGCATGTCATTTATAAAGCTTATCAAGATCTCTTTGTGATCGTGCTGGGTTGGACTTTTTCATGTGTTATTATGGAACTCATCCAAACACTAACCAGAATCCACAGTTTGACAGAATAGAAACCCCACTGCAGCTCTCACAATCTGACCACATGAAAGAGGAGACTCACACAAGCAAAAACATGGATGGATTCAGATAAAGCAAATATACTCAGCCATTTACACAACATGTCAGGGAGAAAAGTTTCCAGGCTTTTTCCTGCTATTTTGACTAACTGATAGTCCCAGTACGCACATTTTAGCTGCACAATGCATTGATTTATCATTATCACAACATAATGTACTATACCAATATCACAAAGACTTATTAACATGAAATAGTAGGGATGTGAATATTTCAAAAACTCACTATTCGATTAGATTCCGATTCTTGAGGTGATCTTTCTATTCAGAATCGATTCTCAAATCACATTCAATACTCTTAGTAAAAAAACGTGCCAATTCCAGTAGAGCCTGGCATGATATGCTTTTCTCCGGATTCGATTGTTTTATGATTTCTTTTAAGTGTCAATTCAATTTAAATTGCGATTCTTCACTATTTTTAACAACAGACCATGAGAAAATGTTGAATGATGACAATGTCAACAAACTATATCAGGAGCCATATTTCCTCCAAAATGCACATCTCATGTAATTATATTTCAAGATCTATTCAGCAGAAATATATTTGAATCAGCAATATTAAAAGAGGTATAAAAAATAGTGTTGAAAAGATACATAATTTTCTGGATGTTGTACTTCCAACAAAACAGAATGAATGAAAAGAATAGACTTTCTGAAGTAAACTGCTACATACTTCAATATACTTCATGTTAAAGTGAACTTAAACTATGTTTTCAAAGCCTGGACTGTGAGTTAAATTTTTTTTTTTTTTTATAAATAAATCGAATAAAAAAAAAATTGTTAAAAACCAAGAATTGCAATTCTTATGTGAATCGATTTTTTCCCCCCACGCCAATGAAATAGGACGAGCACAAATGTTTCAATGAGGGCTGCATTTCATGTTCAATGAAGAAATTAAACAGCAGATGTATTGAGTCATTGTTGCCATCATGCATACCAACAAACATACAGGATGACCAGAGATCCTCACCTTGCTCGTTGCTGTAGCTAAAGAGCCCGGTACTACAGGAGAGTTGGTCACCTGGACAGACAGGTATTTATTATGGATGAGCGGCCAGGCTCCTTCCACCTTGCACGTCTGAAAGTCGTCACCAAAAGTTCGAAGGTGCGGGTCTCCAAAAAAGCCACAGTGGGTGAAGTTAGGCGCTGCGTTGCGCTGTAGACTGCGCTCATAGTGGCACACCTCCGGGCCATCGGAGCGTTCCTGGCTGTCGGTCAGGACCGGAGGTGGTGGAGGAGGAAGCGGGGTCCGTGCACGAGGTTGTGACGTTGGTCCCTCCTTGGAGCAGTTGTGCTGGCTCATTAGGTCCTCTATGCCATGCTGGGCGGAGTGATACGTCAGGTCACCCCTGCAGGTACGTGCAGTCCGACGCACGCAGCTGTTATACGCTCGTAGCGCCGTGCAAAACTCCTCCTCCGGTCCAGAGTTTGACGTGGATGCCCAAAATTCAGAGTTACACTTGAGGATCTTGCACTGTAGACTCACTGTCAGAGGAACAAGACAATATTTTCATTACTATTATTTCACTGGATTAGAACAAAGACTCACATGAACACACATAAGGTAACAAATGTGCTTTGAAAGGAATACAAACGTTTCCTAAACTTATCAATAGTGCTCATACAGCCATTATTGTTTCCTTTGCAGCCTACGCTGCTAAACATATCTACTTTTTTGAGCCTGTTATTAAATATATAAATCACAATTGCAATCAATCACTGGCCATTTTATTTTAATCCACTTTATTTTTCTATAATCTAATTGACCCTTGATCAGAAAATCCATAAATTCTAGTTAAATGAATATAAATAGAACATTTTTAAATGATCAATAACACAATTTTTACACCATACAACTGCAAAAAGCAGATCCAAGCCTCTGAGGCATGCTGTTAATTATAGAGCACTGTATTTCCCTTTCACACCCAAAGGCTTCTATTTAAAGTAAAAATGCAATTAGGGATTCTAATCTCCACTTTTACTGATAAGCAACAGTGTTTGTGTGTTGATTTTCTGCAGCATTTTACACCGCGTCCGACTGAATAATACTCTTCAAACATTTCTGGATGCTGTGTTGTGACACCATGTTTGACTAGTATCACCTTTAACTAATAAAGCATTTACCTGAACAGGCCGGTGCAGTCATATCACTTTGAAGTCCCACTTTAAACAATATTTCTTTTGAAAGCCGCTGCTCTCCTCCAACCTCAACACACCCGTGGCACTTATCAACTGTTTAACAGATGGCAATAAACTTATCTTGATTTAAACTATCAGCAGATTATCCCTTTGTTGTTTGGCGATAAGTAACTCAAGAGGGAAACTGATAAGAGGTTAGCAAACGTGTAAAGTGAGCAAACTGAGGCATTCCCACCAGAGAGAGAGAGATTATATTAAAATGAGATAATAAATCTGATTGCCAAAAAGTAACTATAATCAGCTCAGATTTGTGGGGGAAATGTAGAATCCAATGTCAAGGACTGGACTGTAATTTCAACTTAAAATTGGGACAACAAAGGAGAAACGAATACCTGCATGTTTATCTGAGTAAAGTTTCATTAGTCGGAATTTTAATAGAAAAATATCTTCTGTTCTAATGTAATTTTGCATTTCAGTTTGTTTTAAATGGACTCAAACAGTATTTTGCTTGTTTTAATGATGAAATATGTTTATATAATAATAATTTTACTTGATCAAAACTGAAACTGGGATATTAATATCTGAGAAAGCATTGACTCTGACTATAAAGTCAGAAGTGCCAAAACTTTCACAAAAGTCTGACAATGCAAAATGAATTCTATCATCATCCGATAGTAATCCATTGTATTACATTACTAATTACAAAACACTGCCATATAATTAGTAATCACTAATCAGTAAAATATGCTTAAAGTAATGTGATCCACCCCTGCACTACATGCAAAAGATAACTATAGTCTTCCTATTGGGACCATACAAACATACAGGCCAGTGAAATGAAAACTAAATAAATAAAAATCTATTATCTAAT
This sequence comes from Atherina boyeri, assembly GCA_029874935.1. Lineage (NCBI taxonomy): Eukaryota > Metazoa > Chordata > Actinopteri > Atheriniformes > Atherinidae > Atherina > Atherina boyeri. The sequence goes on from JAPMNP010709245.1 coordinate 5,966, forward strand.
TGTAATAATCGAGCACAATTACGCACAAGTTGGAAAAATACTTTAGAAAGAGCCAATGAAACACTGAAGCCTGCCCCATCCCCCAAACAAAACAAGATAAGAGTTGCAACTAAAACACAATTTATAATTACAAAAGAATACGAACTAAAATAATAAAACTGGCCAAACGAACGTTATATAACAGTAATCATTGACAGTAAATAAAAACCGTATTACTCTAACTCTTCGTCTAAACACCTGAACATAAACGCTCTCCTCTAAATCTCCATAATCTCTGTTATCATGGCAGATTTTTATCAGACTGCTGCATCGTGTTGCACATGTTAACCCGTATTTGTGCTTTACGCAGTCTTTGACAGAAACACTTTCGAGAAATTAAGTATAAGCAGTTTGCTTTTTTATATCACTAAAACATTTAAGTGACTGAATCCTGGTTGAAGCCGACGACTAAAGTTCAAAAGAAACTCAAGTGTTAACTTCGGGAAGTTATCTAATGCTGCGTAATGATTACAATTTCACCTGTAGCTAAGAATGTGATCTTACTTGTGTGTATGTTGTGGTTTAGCAGTGATTTTAACGTTGCATTCAGTGGCTTACCGGAGGGGAAAAGTGAGAAAAACAAGACGAGGACTCTGCACACTTCAAGCGCCGAGGATCTCCCTCTTTTCCCCATAACCATCCATCCAGCTCGGGGTCGCACTTCACTCCTCTCCCTGCTCACATTGGATGAAGGAAAAACAGCGGAGAGTTAGCAACTGCCGAACCCCCGTTTGAAGAACAAAAAACAATCCACGAACAAGCTCTGAAGCTGGACCCCGTCCTCTCATCCCTGCCTGGTAAGACTGTTTTTGTTGCCCTCGTTGGTATGAAAGTTATCACAGTGGTGAAAGCAGCGTTATCCAGGCAGCAGTGAGGGAAGCACAGGCGGGTCGAAGCGCGGCAGGCAGCGGAGGGAGTACTTGGGAGGTGCAGCCTCCGCTGGCCGGCGGACACTGAACCAATCACGGCCGTCTATTTTACCCATAACCCCCCTCTCTCTGCGAGTCTCATATTACACCTCAATGTGCAAACTTGTTCGACTTTTAACGACCCAATAAGTCCTCCTCAATGTAAACGCCGCGTATAAGAAAGGTTTGTTTTGATGTTAAAAACATCACTGAACACGTTGTGAAGATGTAGGGTAAACCAACAATATAAACTCATATCATGTTTTTCCCCCCTTCATATATTACATCAGGGCCGGCCCGAGCCTTTAAGGGGCCCCAAGCAGATTTTGATTGTTGGTGCCCCCTTATTTCATACACTGTATGTAGGCCTATAGCATTCATACATTTTTAGTTGGTTTACATTGTATTGGTGTTATCCTGGTTGTGTGTTTTTTTTAGACTTGATGCGGCAGCAAATTCAAATGATTTCTTATTAATTTGCACCTTTTTGATATTCAGAGTGCTGTTTGTGTTTGGCATACTAAACTTGTATTTGAAAATAAGAGAAAAAAGAAAAATAAGATGAGACACATTTATAGTAGCCTACACAAGTTTTCCAGTCCAATCCTTTTATTTATTTATTATATTTTTAAATTGGGAACAGAGGTAAAAAAGTAAAAATGTAATCTTTCACTACAAAACAGCTTACAACTGCAGCAATTTGTTCTTTAGGTTAGTGAAACTCAAATATTCTACAGTGTTCTGCCGCCCAAAAAAAAACAACTATGCAAGTATCATACGACAAAGGCAGCAGGAACTGATAACATTTGTATTATTTGCATGGCAACCATGATTAGAATAGTAAAATGACCATTTTCATTTAAATCTCATACCTAAAAAAAAAAAAATGTCTATAATCAGTCATTAATGTATTTATTTATTTTCTAAAATATCTTCACAGTTCAAGCACACTTTGGTGGTGGTGGTGGGGAATAGTTTGCTTGTGCCTTGGGCCAGCTCTGTGTCACATCTCACAAACCTAATAGGGCCAATGTCACGTATGGTTGATGAGTGCAACGCTACCTAAGTTAACCTCACCAGCCACAAAAAGCTGCAGGTAGACCAATGTTGTGAACATGCCCAAGGCATAAAGAGTATTTCTGTTTGGTTAAATGCAGCTATAAACATTTAGAAAATGGCTCATTACAATGACCTTCTGGTACAAGATAATAAATATGTACGGGAGCAGTTATTTTCGTTGACTGGTCTGCTTCTGGATTAAATGTTTTGTCAATGAGAAATAAGAAAGGAACCAAAGAGTCAGAAACAGGGTTATGATCATTTTAGAAACCGCTCACATGTTATCTGAAATGATCTAGTCTTAATGACACCTCATGTTGACAGAACCCCTGCTTTTTAATCCAGCCTCATGATTATTACTTAGTTCAGAAAACAAACAGGTTAACACATGGAGTCATTGAAATGCAGCATTATAATTGTTTCATTTAGACGGCATGTCCCTGCTGTTTATCTACTTGGGTGAGCTTATTGTTGCAGCGACTTTCTAGATTTGGCCAAATTTTCTGCATCTATTGTTGGCCTCATCTAAAAGACACAACACTCCCTCTTTTGAATATCATTCAGTTTTACAATTGGCATATTTCTGTTGCCTTTCATTGCCGTTTAGCCCTAAATACTATAACGGTTGGCTGAGTACTCAGGTTGTGGCTGGCAGTACAGTATTTTTCCACAGAGTGGTGAATGTCTTTGTGGTTGCTGTCCCTCTCGTGGTTGATGGATATGTTCATGTACAATGAGGTCTGAGCCTACACATGTTCTCAACAAGGGTGGCCCTGTGCAGACTTACTTCCAACAGCAATATGCCAAGCTTTCACATATGAAATGAATGAGCGCAGCTGAAAGCTCTGAGCTGCTCGCTGAAACGTTTTGATGAATTGTGGAGTATTTTTGGACTGTGGCAGAGATACTGTGGCTGCAGCAAACTCAGAAATGAAAATGTCCTTCAACACCTTGAAAGCTTTGATGTATGTATTTTCATTAAAGTGTTGCACGACCGCTGAGCAGAAAAACCTGAGCGTGCACGATATCATAGAAGATGATTCGCCTCGTCACCTTATTCATCATTTATTGTCATCATGCTTTACTGTACGCTTTGAACCCTAATGATCATCTCTAAAGATATAATGGTTTGTTTATGGAGCATTCATTGGGGGGCATTTCACAAGGAAAGGGTATTTAGAGACTTTAACAAAAGGCATGAATGTGGAAAGTTATGATACTGGAGCAAATAGGGGCTTTGAAGTCCAAATTCTTTTTCATTATTTATAGCCCTTGTCTGCATCAGAACTATGCAATTGCAGAAAATTTGCACATATAAATAACACTTTGTGTTTCCCATTCTGAGGATCACTTCAAAGGTAAACATTTATTCAGACACCGTCTGGCTCCAGCTTCCCAAATCTCTATTTTATGTCACTGTTTGTTGATGATTTGTTGGACAAATCAAGCCATTTCAAGACTGTGACACTGTTGTGAAGATGTATTTTGCAATTGCATTGTATAATTAATTAACAAAGCAGAAACAGTTAAAAATAATCAGTAGCCACAGCTCTGATTCTTGTCACAAAGGATACATCAGCTGACACTAGGTTGGGACCTCCTCTTGCCAGCTGTCTGCTGTAATCAAGTCTCATGTCACTTCTAAGCAATAGTCAGGGCGAGGCTCAAATCAGCACACCGATTGATTCACTTCAACAGATAGAGGGCTTCCCATTGCATATCATTTATGAATTAGTATTGTGTTAGACAATGACCGCCACATCCTGTAGCCTAATATGTGGAATCACATACATGCAAAAATCCACTTAGTAAAAAAAAAAAAAAAAGCTAAAATTTTAGATAATCTGTTAAATTGCAGCAGGCAGAGTTTAAACATGAATTATTCTCTACTTTAGAAGCTAATAAGTAATATAGCTACTGATGAGCTTTTGCGTCTGTTAAATCGCGTGCAGTCTACATTCTCTGCAGGTCTGCATGGACAGACCCTCTTTTCCAACAGATGGCGCTTGTTAAGAACTCTGACATTGAGCTCCAAACCATGACACAAACGCACATGGCTTTACGAGGACAGGCAAACCTGTCATTAAATCTGAGCTTTATGGACAGCTCGATTATTGGTCTAATTGGAGCTGTCAGGCAGGTGGGATTTAAAAAAGAAAAAAAGATGAAAACCTGCATCCTGCTGCATTTGTCCTGCAGCGCAGCTCCGGAGATCATCCTTTTACTGCATATGAGATTAAAGTGGCCTATTTGCGTTGGGAGCCACTGTAATAAATCATGGAACTGTGATTTAAAAAAAGCATCTTTCACTTTGAAAACAGGAGGCAAATTAATAGTTTTTCATCGCAGCTGATTGTTGAGTGGCACAGGCGGGTCAGGCTGTTAAACACAGCAGAAACGCAGTTCTCTGGACAGTAACAGATGATTGATAACAGGCATATATGCTACTTATAAATGGTTGAGGAGCTTAAATCTGGCAGGTCGCAAGAGTAAAAGAAACTTGAAACACTCGAACAAACAACAAACCAACCTTGGCGACTGCATGGGCTCTCCGCGACTCTGGAGTCCTGCAGGAACCCGAAGGACAGCGAACAGGAGCGAGACGAAACAGACTAGGTAGCCGACTAAAAAAAACTCCCCCAAAAACAGGAAAAAAATTCTCAAGAAATCAGGTTGTCACAGTAATCCGAAATTAACGCACTCAGTTGCTTTCTGAGTTTACAATCCAGCACTTTGTACATGATGTCCGGCAGTCTGCTCTGTAGTCAAATCAAACTCTATGTTGCCACTTCTCGCTCCCCGTGGACGCGGATCCCCTCAGCCATTGCTTAACTCACTTCCCTATCAACCGATCAGAGGAGACATTATGATAGCTTAAGCCCAGTAATTGGTCTCATCCGCGTGCCGAATCCAAATTGTTAGTTAAGGTTGACGACGAGGAGAGAAAAGAGCCCCGAGGGCAAAGCTGCCGCTGCTGCTGCGTGCAGCCCGATCCGCTGTGTGGATGTTGTGAAATGGCTTGTTAGAAAGTGTGAGAGAGACAATGATCGACTCCGCATGACGCCTCATGGAAGCCCCAAATCTCAGAGCCCCCCCTCCCTGTTCAAGTATTTTTGCGCTTTGGAGAGAAGGGGGTTTGCAGATTGGATCGCAGCTGCGCTGAAAAACCACCCAGAAATTAGTGGAACAGTTTTTTTTTTTTTACCCACACAAAACCAATTAAAGCTAAATCCAAATCTCTGCTTGCACTTGAATCAAATGTCATCCTGCTAAGGATGGGAGCCTCTTGTTTCACAGGGATTTTGGATGACATTTGTGCACCTTTCACAGACTTTAAACTGAATTCTTTACCTCCTTCATCACGTTGATTGCCAACATGAACCCCCCTAACACACCCATCCTCAAATAACCTCTATCAGTGCCTCATCTTTGCAAATCACAGGTTTTGAAAAAGACAAATCCATAATCATCGAGATTTAATGGAGGACCAGATGGACAAACACTTTGCAGTAGGAAGGGAGGGGGTGGGCTGTGCTCAAAGGCAGAGGCCTGTGAGGAAGCTGCACCTGTGTTTTAGGATCAGACTGCATGCAGGAAAATACCACCACAACCCCCTCCTCCTCCTCGCACTAAAGCTTTTCAAGCCTCCACAACATAATGGATTCTCTCTATGCTCCGGTTTTCCTCTGAGTTTCTATTTCTGACGGAAGCAGCTTGATCAGGATTCTCACTGCCTGCCGGAGAGATGACTGACATTCATGTAACACAAATGCAGAACCATTTGAAACCTGACATCACCTAATGAGGCTGTGATTTCACATTCTGTCAGTGCTGAGGCGGTAGCTCTTATTTGCACATCGCCACCGAGCAGAGCTGTCACCTTTCATGATTTCTTTTTTTGTGCATCCGGCAAGAAAGTGACCCTCGTGATCCACTCATTTACTGTCAGTCCTGCCCTCCGTTGATGGCCACTGAAAGGCAGCATATTTTACATTGACTTAATAGAAGGACATGAAAGAGTGACACCCTAGTGTGAAAAGAATGGCTTTTAGAGGTGCCGGATGCAGGCCCCATCTCAAACACAGCTGGTACACATGCTGCCTTGCCCGGTTAGCATGACATACCCCATTTGCATGCCACTTCATAAGTAAATGCTCCACTCTTTATGCATGGGCATTACTATGGAAGAGTATTAGGGCCACTGAAGAAAAAAAAGAAAAATAGAATTCTGAGATTAAAGTCAGAATTCTGACTTTAATCTCAGAATTCTGAGATTAAACTCAGAATTCTGACTTTTTTCTCAGAATTCTGACTTTTTTCAGAAACCTAAAACAAAAAAATATTTTTTTAGGGAAGATTTTTTTTTTCATTTCTAAAAAAAGTCAGAATTCTGAAATTAAAGTCAGAATTCTGACTTTTTTCTCAGAATTCTATTTTTTTTTCTTCAGTGGCCTTAATACTCTTCTGTACATTACAGTTTAGTTTCTGCTTCTTTTTTTAAATTTTTATAGAAGAATAAGTGCCAGTCAACCATGTGCTTTGACTATTATTGCAACAAAAAGAGCATTCTGTTACACCTTTACCCCTGATATCTGCTTTGAGTACCTTCAGTCTCCAGTGATTTGCCTCGGTAAGAATCTGGAAAAAAACAGAAAAAGAAAATGCAACGCAGAACATACCTGTGAGACCATGGTACAAAATACTACAAGGCTCTTAATCCAGCAGAAAACTTTAGCTTTCAAAGCTGCGCTGTGTTGCATGTTTTCTCTGTGAGATTTCTACCAAATGTCTGCAACATGATGATTCATAAACCACATTCTGTCATTTCAACCAATGCAGAGGAGTGGTTTAAAATCTTGCTTCACTTTCCGGTTATTTCCTCAGTTTTTCATCTGTTGTGCCTCCTCACTGTCTCAAGTTCAACTTTGCCTGATTGGAAATCACATCTTCATTGTTTTCAGTTGCACGGATTCAGTTTAATTCCCTCTTCTTTCTCTGAAGTGATTGTATTTATATTTATTTGTTTTTCTTTCATGTCAAAAGATTTGGTTCTGAACAACTTGAGCATGTGTTGGGTGCGGATTAAAGCTGTGGAAAACTTGTCATCAACTGTAGTATTTCTGAGTCAGACATGCATTAGTAAACATCATATGCTTCAACTGACCTCCCGGTCGCCTTTTGGGCTCCTGCTGCATAACAATTAGCTCATCACAGTGTGTTGTGCTTCTATTGTCGGAGGTGTCACGCGTCTTTGTGCTCAGATAACTTTGAAAGATTTGACAGGACAGATCGTTATACCAACTGAAAGAATTAGCTTCTTATTGCACTCATGTGGAGCTGATTAACACCTCACATCTTTAACCTGTAACAGGGGTTAAACATTGTGTTGATCAATCATATCAATAACTATTCAGGTAATTAGTTAACTGTTTAGGTCATTTATTGAGTGAAGACTTCAAACTGCGGTCTGAGAAATAATGATTGTAGATAAAACAGGAAATAATGACCCATTTAATTCAGGGAAGACTCATTTGCAGCTCCAGTCTAGAGTAATAGCAGGTGATTATATTTGAAATGAACAGATCGGTAGCCTTGGATTTTTCTTATATGACCTAGAAAGGAAGTCATTAGCTTTAAAGGTATATTTCAGAGATTGAAGGAGTCTGTTGTGTTGCAAACAGCTGTATGTTTTTGGTTCTTCTTTGTTCAGACGAATCACTATTACATCTCTGAACTCAACCTTCACAGTTTTCCAGCCGACTATAGTAAGAGGTGTTATTATCAATAAATATGATGTGCAAACTGCATTGTATTGTGCTGTATTCTCAATTTAAAGGAAAAGTACTGTTTTTAAAAAAAAAAACCTAGACCTTATTTATAGCATGAAATACATTAATAAATTCACCCAGACAATTTTGGAGTTACTTGAAGTCTATCGGAAGATATCTAGATCCATCGCACTGGAGTATATATCCATTCAATGGAAGTTGTCGGGACAACGTCATTTCAGCCTCGAGATAAGACATTATTTTCTACAAAATGCCTTCATTTAATCAGTGTTTAGTTATTACTCGTTGTGCTATCCCTCTGTGCCTTCAGAGCGGCTTTGTTGTCATCCAAGGCTTTTTAAAAGCTTTATTAAGATTGTTCTTCTTCTGTGGTTTCAGGAAAACGTAAGGAATCTTACAAAAGTTTCAGGAAACCACAGAAGAGGAAGAATCTTACTAAAGCTTTTAAAAAGCGCGGGGTGAAAACAAAACCGCTCTGAAGGCACATGGGATAGTACAACAACTAATAACTAAACACTGGTGAAGCAAAGGCATTTTGTGGCAGATAATATCTTATTTAGAGGCTGAAATGCTTGCCCTGACAACTTCCATTGAATGGATATATACTCCAGCGCGATGGATCTAAATATCTCCGGATAGACTTCAAGTAACTCCAAAATTGTCCGGATGAGTTTATGAATGAATTTCATGATATAAATAAGGTCCAGGTAAAAAAACCAAAACAAAAAAACCCGGTACTATTCCTTTAAACACATTCTATAGATTAGCAACATGCATTAAATATAACCGAGGAGCAGTTTTATTGTTAAACTCAACAAAGCTTTTTTTCTTTAAAGAGCTATAACATTATATCTCTGAGAGTCTCTTTGGTAGGCAGTGGAAATACTAATAGACATAGATCTTTGCTTCATGTACATGATTGGCATTTAAAAAGAGGGGTTGGTGAACCCGAGTCACTCTCTTTGGTAATAAGGTGTGAGCATGAATCCAAAATATTCCATTAAGGGTGATGTGTGGGGCTCAGATAGTGTGCAGAATTAATACCAAAGGTCTGTAACAATAAGAATGCAGGAAGCTTGTGAATTAGCCTGTTCGTGCACATGAAGGAAAAGATTTGAACGTGGAAACATTCATTACACAACCTCCTTTCTCATTTCAAGCAAAGGATGGGTTCCTTTTTTGTCATTTTCCTCCCTATTTGTGAAACCAGACTGCGATCCAGAAAGATTTATTCGCCCTGCGTCATTCCAGACAAGGACCAAACTGGACAGACCGCTTTACAAGAAATTAGCTCCGCTGCTCGACATAACCGATCTCAATGAAAGATGCCCCACATCAAGCCAAATTTTAGGGTGAAAGATTAGAGAATGGATAACTGCTTCAGACTGTGAGTGATCGTGACAATTTAGCACCTGATTTCTTTTTCTTTTTGAACAAAAAAGCATGCTGGTGAGCAGCCATGACTCCATTTGCATGCAAGATTCCATAAGCACATGCAGGAAAACGAAGCCTTATCTCAATAAAACAGCTGCCTTTTTAATTTCCTGCCTCTGAGATTATGCACAATAAGTGCAGGATCATCTATATATTCAGTTTATGAATGTAGAATTAGATGAGGTTTAACTCTTCACTGTGGAAATAATGAAAATATTGGGATTACGCCTACATCAGTCTCCACTGTCAATACAACTATTGCCTTGTTTTCTATTGCATTGTACACGGACAATAGGTGCAACATTTTAACCATCTATAGGCTACAATTGAAATGATTAAAAGTGTGTGTACTGGAGCAAATCATCAAACTATGTGAATTAATTGTCAAATCCAATACTTCCATTATCTTCTCTGCCGCTACAGCTGTTTTAGCAGCACGATGTTTCTGGCAGACATATTGTGTCTGCGTTTCAGAAATACAACCCAAGAAAACTGCCTTTTTCAATAGCTTCTTGTAACCAACATTTCCCCCAATCTAAACCCAGCTTAGCCATCCTTGACGGGTGTAAATGTGGACTGATGATAACACTAACAGAGAATCGTGCACGGAGAGAATGAAGACTTTATCGCTACAAGCTGATTCTCAGTGTGAGTCCTACATGCTGTCCACACAGGGAGTCATAAATGAATGCTACTAACTCTGTCTGGGGATTCGGCTTTTGGAAAATAAGCAGCCAGCCTTGAATTCCTCACATCTCTTTTATGTCCTGGCTTCTTCTGCCTGGTTGTTGAACTTTACTAGTGTCCTGCAGTGTTGTCATGTGTGCACAGCTGCAGGGGCTTCACACTGACCCTCGCTTTTGTCCTGTCGAAAAAGCTGGTGCAGGTGAAAGCTGTTTATTGGCAGTCCAAAATGACTTTGCATACTGAGACAGAGGCTGCATGGGGGATAGTTTTAATTAGCAGAGTTCCAAGATTTTTTTTTCCTCTTTTCCTGCCACAAGCAAACACCTGAATGTTTAGCATAGGAAAGGTTGCAACAGTTAATTCCGTGCTCGTCCAGCCAGAAAATGGTCACTAAGGCACAGTGAGCTTGCCAGTTTTTCACTGATCACCTTTAGTCCCAGCTGCTATTTAGCCTCCTTTTATTATTACTCTGACCACACACACTGACTTTACAGTCCTCCTGCTGAAATAGCAGCTCCACTAATCCCACATCTCACTCTATTTCACGTTTTAATACTCCAGTTCCTTTTTATTATTAGAGAAAATATCACTATCATTAAACGTAGAAGTTATGAGCTATCACCCTCAATATGCTGTAAGTTAAATAAAATGGATTTCTGTTTTTATATCACTAACTGTGAAGTAAAATAGATTTTGACATAAAATGGCACTCCCATCAGAGTTCTAAATAATTATTAATGGTCAGTAAAATTTTAGTGCGATCCAACTAGGAGTGTAATTTAATCTTAAACTGATGGAGGGAAAATGAATTTGCAATTTTAGGCCTAGATAAAGATCATTTCCATACTGAAATATTTATAGTCTCCTTATAACTGTTGAAGAGTGGAATTCAGTGGTGGTTGAAAGAACAGATTAATTTGAAGCTCATTAAGATGTATGCTTCCCCCTCAGCAGGCCAGAGGAGCTGTTTCCCATTACCTTCTCCAGAAAAGCCTCTATTGTTAGTGAAGACAGTGGGGCCGCGCCATCCTATGTCGTCCATTTTCATATCGCTGCGCAGCCCTGTCCACTTCATCTTAGTAAAATGTGCTGTGGCTCTTTAATGAGATGTGGAAATGTCAGCGCTTTGGGTTCTGAGTAATTGAAGAGCTTGTGGATGTCTAATTACAGGAAAAAGACTCAGCGATAAATATCATCATCCCTCTGAGACAGCGGACCTCACCTCCAGGCTAAATGATGTTGTTATTGATTGTGCATGTACAATGGAAAATGATACTCAATTTATCTTTCTGCTGTTGCAGTTGAAGCAGGTTAATAG
>JAPMNP010709258.1:4649-19240 GCA_029874935.1 Atherina boyeri
GGGAGGGTCCTGAATTTGGACTGGTGGAGTGGAAGCTATCATAATCTGATGAGGTGCAGGGAGAACTGGCTCCTGAATGTGGGTAGTCTGAGGTGGGGTACAGGTAGGTGGAGGAGGGGGTGGTGGAATTGGAACAAGGGGCTGCTGTACTGGGAGTGGTCTGTTAAGTTCTTCTACCACGGGAGGGCGATGAGGGGTAGGGGGAGAGAGAGGTGGGAGCACCTTCCTGATAGGAATGGGTGACTCAGGAAGAACTATGATCTGAAGAAGAGGAAAAAACAGACAGGAAAGGAGGAAACGGAGAGAAAAATGTGCAGAGAGCAAGAGGAGGTAAATTAACTGGAAAAAGAAATTCTGGTAGAATTGTTAACCACAATGAAGCCAACCTTGTCGACTTCACTGTTGAACCCCTCGGGACGGAAACGCTGAGGTTTAGTCGTGATGACGACACCGTCTGTCAGCCAGTCATCGGACTGTTTGCGCCGCCGCTCCGAGCGGGCGATCCCAAGCTTACCCTGAAGCTCCTCTATGAGACGGTCCTGAGAAGAGGTCTTGTTTACAATCACGGGTCCCATCTTCCTGCGCAGGTGACCATCCCGGTACATGGGGTGGATATTGGGAGTCTCCTTAGTGCGTCTAATTACTGATTTTATCTAAGGAGGAACGGTGAGCACCTTATCTTTTTGTCCACATTAATCATAAGCCAGCTCAAGCAACATGCCAGTATGCCATGGTGGTCAGTGGGCTTTGAGTCACACTTCAAGTAATTCTTGCATGCTTAGGTGAGATGCCACCATTATCCAGTAAATTTAGACTTAGTCTGCACAGTCTCTCAATCAATCACTCTAAAATGATCACACAGGTTCTATTAGGTTCTTTTACATAATAATATTGCAATGTATAACAAAGATTATGGTTTACATGGTACTGCCAAGCTTTGCATTAATTATGAGTACAGTATCAAACAAAAAAAATCTTCATTAGATGGCTTCTATTCATGTAGCCTCTGCCTGAGAACATAATTGAAGCATTTTGTCACCTTTATCTTGTAACAGTAAAATGTTTTTTTTCCTGCAATATATATTTTTGCCCATTTAAACAGGTTATTTGACTAGGTAGTAAATTTTCAGCACAGCTCCCGAGTAAAGCTCAAAGTAGAGGAAAGACTTTAAATAATTACATTTAAAAACTTGGGTTTGACACACTAACCATAGGATATGCTTCACAAAAAACCTCATGAAGGAAAAGCTGTGTCAGCTCTACTTTTCTTTACTTAGTAACACTTGAGAAATAATAATAAATGCTACAAATTAGATTATTGTTGTGACTCAAAATGAGAAAACTTGCTTGCGACTAGTTTAAGCCTTTGAAAATGTTGGGGGAGGGCAAAACCGAAGCAGAGGCTCGCATGTATAGACGCATCAGTCTAGTTAGCCAGGAGCATGAGCAAAACAAGCCCAACTTGTGTCACATGCAGGAGTGCAGATGCATACATGTCCTGTTGCAGAGACTCTGTCCAAGGTGGGAGTCTGAAGCAGAGGAAGGTCCAGTGTGACATCAGGGGTCCCAGGGCATGAGAAAGGGGTCATGGACTCATCCATCCAGCTGGCTTCTGTCAGCGGTGTCATGCTACCATCTGTGTACAGCCTCTCTGTATAAGGCGTCATGGTGCCATCCAGTCCATCGTGCAAGGACATGGACAGCTCCTCGTCAGCCCAGTCCAGATCTCCGTTCCCATCTGTACCTCCATCCACAGAGTCATCTGTAATGGTGTTGGTGGCACTGGTGAAAGTGTCCGGCTGCACACTGCTTCTGTCCATGGGCAGAATAAGCTCCTCATGCACCTCTTGCATTCCTTTGCCAATGTGATGCATCTCCATCTTCAGCTGTGTTTGCTCCTCATGTGCTGTAGTGTGATTTTGTGAGAAACTCATTGCTAGCAGCTTGTCTAGTGCCTCATCCAGGGAGGGCTCTATGACAGGAGGTTGTGGCACAACAAGGTGGATATCACTCTGAGCTGTGGGTGTGACTTCCAACAGTTCTCTTGTGGTGCCGGTGAAGCTCAGCGCAGATGGAACCTGCAATGGAGAGGCTGGACATGGCGAGGATGTTTTTGATGAGGCAGGCACAGAAGGCGGAGGTATAGAGACAGCAACAAGGAGGGGGGAAGGAGTTGAGAGCGGGGGGGTGAGGCTTTTTGAAGAAGGTGGACTACAGAAATTTAAATCATGGTCATGGAAATAAGCAGACCCTTTGCTTATAGACTCAGGAGCATAAGATGCTTTCCCAACAGTAGCTGAAGGGGAGATCCGCTCAACAGATGGACTAGGAGACTTGGAGGACTTGTGGTCCAGGACGGTGATAACTGAGGTAAGTGAGGGGGAGGTGGTATTGGAAGGACTTGGGCTACTTCTCAACAAACTGGAATTAGACGGAACAGACTGAGAAAGCACTAGCAGCGCCTTGGTTTGGGATGCCAGCATGGTAGCAGAGACATCTATAACGGAGTCCAGGTCCATATCACTGGCTGCAGAAAGCGATGATGCTGGACTGTGAGGTGGGAGACGACCTGGATGGGGCATCAACATACCACCGTCTCTTCCATCCTCATCTATGTGCAGCTCCAGACCAGAATTTAAAGAGAGGAAAGGAGAGGCAGACTGGTGGGACAGACTAAGGGAAGAAGAAGCCCCTGGGGTAACAGAGGAAGAGACCGGATGATGGAGAGAGTTGGAAGATGTCCCTGCAGGGTCTAATGCAGACCCAGAAGAACTGGGCTAGAGAACAGAGAAGCATAAGCAAGATAAAGAAGAAGAGGACAGGAACAATCAGAAACATATCAAGAGAGACTTGAGTTTTACTAATGAAGTGAAACCTTTCTGGTGTTCACTCATGCCACTTTTTACCTTAAAGTCCGACAGAGAGGCCATCAGTTCATCTAGCTCTCTTGTGGCACAAGAAGCAGATATTCTGGCTTGCTGTTGAGATGATGCATCCAAATCACTGTGTTGAGTGGAAGGGCTGAAAAATACAAGTAACAAGTCTTAAATGGGTTTGTTATTATATCCAAACAGTCACCTACAGCAAAACTAAATATCCACTTGGTAAGTTCTCAATAACAAGCAAAGCCTTTCCTGGCTTTGTAATCAATATTAACAGTCTAACAGTCCCAATAAGCGTTTTATCATCTTTTATTCTATCAAAATCTCCAAACAAATTGTAAAACTGTTTTATCCAACATAAAATAAACAGCTGAAGCCAAAACAGTCACTGGCTCAGCATCACCACGTGGCCCAATGTAAACCATCTACTTCAGAGCTCAAATGATGGATTATTTTCCTAACTCCCTTTTGCAGCAGAAATTCAGTCACCCCAAGCCCAACTGATACTGATCACTTATCCACATCACTATTACTTTAAAAAAAAAGAAAAAAGAGAGAATTCGGATCTGTATACATCCCTATGTGGAACTTCATGGAGACTTTTCTTAGGACAAACTGAGTTGAAGTCAGAGTGTATCAGAGAGCAGATACACTGGACTTTTTTTTTTACTGATGTTACAAAGTTGGTGAAAGTCAAACACTGAAGAAAAGTAATATTGTTCAAATTCTTTATACCTTGGTGAAGGTACTGAGCCCTCCAGCTCGTCCAGCAAACTTTCTACCGTGGGTCGGGCTTCCTCCAGTCTTGTCCCATTTCTCTTTGGTTTCTCCAGTGGCGGGGGGCTTACAAGGATGTCAGGAGCACTGCCATTCTCATAGTGGGTGATGCTGCAGGATGGTAAGGGTGGAGCTGCCTCCTCTGTGGGAACGTTACATTACGAGTTACACTGCTCGACACAAACAGAAGAAAGAAAGCTGAGGAATTTCACCTCGTCCCAATTACCAATTTGAACATCCTCAATTCCCTACTGTGTATCTTAAGCCCTCCCACTAGAAAGGGAGTACATGGAGGAAGCGAGAACAGACAGAAGGAAAGAGGACTCTAGATGACAGGCAATAAACCCAATGAAACATGACATGAGATGTCATTTTAAACCAATGTCTGTGAAAACAAAGGTTGTCATGGTTGCATGCATCATCCAACTATGGTCTTGTTGCAGTCCATCACTGCCAAAGATACTAGGGATGGGACGAAAAATCATTTGGCGAAATATCGCTATACAAAACGTGACGAAATGCATCAAGTTTGAAAAAAAATGGATCGGCAGGAAAAAAAATAAAATATATACATATATTTTTCAATTTATAAAATTTTTAAAGTTTTAAATTTTCATTTAGATATGTTAGTTTTTGTAAGGAAAAATCAATCCTAGGCCAGGGCCATGACTTCAGTGAAGCTGAGATAGCTTAACCTAGGATTAGAGCAGCACGAAGGAAGTGTTCTTGTTTGTGTTTTGCCAGTTAGGCCTTCTGTTTCCCTATGTGCAACAGAAACAAAAATAAATAAGTTGTAATTACGCAGTAATATTTTTCTTTTTGATATCGTATCGTGACATATCTTTTCGTGACCCTGGCATATCGAGTTGCATCGTATCATCAGTTTAAGTGTATTGTCCCATCCCTAAAAGATATACCAATGTATTTTGGCTGTACCTCCTCCAGTAAGCATCTTCTTTCCTCAGTCCATCAGGTGTTTTTTTAGGAACAGAGACTGATTTTCAAGTCATAAGCAGAAGAATGGGGAAGGGAGTAGATAAGCAAGCACAAATCAGGCAAATGAAATGATTGTTCTGTCTCTACCTGTAGTGGGGAAAGAAGGGGAGCTCTGCTGCACTGCATTAAGTTCCAACAGAAGCCTGTCAAGCTCTGAGAGGTTACTGCCCAGGGCAGAGCTCATGGCTGCTGATGACGAGTCTGATGTCTTCTGCTTGTTTGGAAAACTAAGGAGAATGAAACACGTTACAAAAACTAACAGAAAATATCAGATGTTGTGGTCATCTATGTATATACACGACATCTCAAGTGAGCAAAGGGCACCTGTAAACGTGGTCCTCTTCAGTGTGAGACAATGGAGAACTGCTACTGTCTCTGGACCATGAACTCTTCTGGGCTGAACCCAAAGACTGCAGAAGATGCATTAATCATCAATTAGCTTTTTACTCAAAATCAGTCTGGAAGACTTCTTTACTGGCAAGTTTGTTATCTGGGAATGTGATCAAACAGAAGTACTACATACAGAGACTTGCATTCAGCCAGCGTTTTACCAGTTTTGTAGAGTGAATAGCTGTGCCATGTCTGTGTGTATATATTTCTAACAGCCAACTTTTGCAGTTATGCTACTGTCTGTAGTTTTCTGCATTGCTAAAGACGCCCTCCAAAAAAAAAAAACAAAAAAACAAAAACAAAGTGTAATCCATGGTTATAGTAGCCAAAAGTCAAGACCAAAGGGTTGCCCAGTTTTAACCAAAGCAAAGTCCAATGACTTTGAACCCATATTAAAAAAGAGGGAGACTGAAGCACCAAAAACCTGAAATATAGTTCTGTCAACTTACCAACATAACTGTATCACACACTGGGTTTATAACTACAGAACCTAGAAATCCACCCTTTTAATAAGAATGAATTATCAAATGGAAAATTACCATCATAAAGACACAAGCTAATATAATTCTAAAGCCTGTGATGTACTGTCCCATAGAACAGCTGTGAAAGGTGTATTGTTGCTGACATGAGGCTAATATGGCCGTGTCTTTTGTCCAAACACAGCCCCACTAAGGCTTCTCTCAAACATAAAAAAAATAGTCAACACAGAGAGGCAACGTCAGCAAAGTGTTTAAAGCTGTACTTGATGTGTGCATGCCATAATTCATCAACATCAGAGCCAAAATGAAAATCTGAATATTCTGCACTTGCAACCCACACAACATGCAGCTACAACGAAGCAGGCCTTAGGGGGACCAACCTGCTGAGAAGAGTGATGGGAGTCTGGTTGATCTGTCAGGGATCCATTCAGAGCCTCAGCTGAAGGTGGAGGAGGGACTGGAGGTGGCACTGATACATCTTGGTAAGAGTGCCCTCCTGTAGGGATAGAGTAAGGGGTTTCGTCGGGCAAGAAAACAGGTCGCTTTGAGATGTGGGATGTAGTAGATTCCAGGTCCGCCAGCAATGCATCTGAAAACACACACACACAATGAGTGTCATATATATATATATATTTCACATGTCTGGGTTGGAGACCAATGAATTCCTTGATGGGATATTTGAGTGCTCTAAAAGTAACAATCAAGCACGACAGGCTGTAAACAGATAATGACAAGAAGTTTCTCATTTCAGTCTGTCAACGAAACCAAAAAAGGTTTTGCCTGATCGCAAATCCAAAAGTGAGATTTTACCATGTGACCAGCAAAGCATGTCACAATACATTACTGAACCCATCCAAACCCACGAGGCCTTCAGAAAATATCCCTCTGAATACCAATCAGTCCACACCAAATACACATCAGTCAATGGTAGCTATCTGTCAACGTTCTTGATGTCTTATTTCTGCATCCTTGTCATTCGCTTCATGTCTACAATTTGCTTCAGTTTTATGAGACCGAGTATGAACTTAACAAGACAGACTGATAACAAACAAGTAGACAGACAGCATTTTTGAATCCTGTCCAGGGTTGAGGGGGTACAGAGTTATCTTGTTGAAAGTTTGCTGCAACAAAATAGACTCTTACATCACACAATCCATCCATCCGTCCATCCATGCTCTACCTGTCCAGAATAGATCACAATCACTAGCTGTATACTGTTACGCCACAGAGACTTGGACCAGTTTCAGTCCTTTTCAAACAATCTCTCCACATTTAAGCTCTTACTGTCAAAGAAGAAAGATACAAAATTGTCCAAAACAGTATCCAAGCAGGGTCCTGCAACTTTTAAAATAAAATCTCAATTAAACAAAATACATTTATACATATTGTATGTTCATGGACAACTTTTATTTTGAGTCCTGAGTCCTTCCTCTGAGTGTTTGGGAAGATTAGAATAGTTAATACAAGATGGCTTTGAAATTGTTCACCATTTTATTTTATCTAAATAATTGTTACTTTCCAAATTCTCAAACAGCAATTCAACCAATGTTGAATTAAGTCTCTGTTGAGTCTTCAACAAAGTTAATAAGCAAGAAAAACATGAACAGAAAATATCTAAGAAATCAAGTGAAGCCTGAAATGAATTATTCATTTCTATCATTGCCTGTGCTTAAAACTAACCTATGACAAAGCCTACCATAATCCTACTATAGGCAGAGTCAATCAAGGAATCAAGCAACAAGAAAATTAATCTCTCAATCCATAGAAAGGGAAAAACGTGTCCTCACATAATATCCGTCTGCTATATCTGTAATATCCTCTGTGAAGGGCTGTCTGAATGTGAGTGTGTTTGTGTGAAGCAGACAGCAGAGGCAGCAGTACAAAGAAAGATAGTGAGAACAACCAGCAGTGATAACATACTGCCAGTATACTAAGAATNTTGGGGATTGGGGATTAGTGGCCCTCTATCTCAATAATAAACACTTACATTTTATCAATCAATTTTCATCCTAGAACATAATGTATTTGCAAAATATAATATGTCTGAGTCAACTGTATGTGCCCGGAGAAAAAGTAATAAAAAGTTGTTCAGCTCTAATTACATGGCTAAATGATTTGCAACGCCTCTCACAAAATTACTACGCCTTGACCTCCTCCACTATATTCAGACTTGACTCTTCCTCATCATCTTCCGTCCAAAGGGGGATCCTGCCCAGAAGCAAAATGTTGAAGTCCTAAAGTTTGACGTAAACCACATGGGAGCACAAACCTATTTAAAGCAGTAAGCTCAGTGAGTGCCCATGTCTGTGCAAATGTGCTGAAATATCATGACCAGCTCAAAATAATCTGCACCTGGTGCTGACATGCTAAACAAGGCCTTACTGAGGTTGACTTTGTCACTCATAAAACAAAGCATCCAGATAGAAAAATACCAGAACTGGTGTTAGGACAAAGGTGAGCCATAAACTGCAGTGATCTGGATTTAGGTACAGATTCACATTTCTCTCACAGCAGCTTTCATATTACAAAAAAAAGAAGGCTTTATTACTTGCTTGCTACTTGTAGAGAAGTATTCCTAGAAAGTTCTTCTTGGTCTTGGCAGACGACGGTAGTGCTCCTTGAGACATCTAAAATACTCGTAGACGAAGCCAAAGTTTTTGAGACTAATTTGAACCCACTCCCACCTGCTGATATGGCACATCTGTGACTCAGGCAAAGGAGCAACTTCAGAATAGATCCTCTGCAGTTGGATAAATTGTTAAAATAAATGTGATGACTTAAGCATTAAGGCATTATCAATTCCATAATGGGAAATAAATACATCCAGTGTGGATCAAAAATAGATATTCTCAAGTCATATTCAAATGTGAAGTTCAGAAAAGAAAAAGAAAAAAGAAAATAATTGTATTGTAAGATGCTCCAGCATAAATCCTATACAATAAACAATAAATATGAATATCATATCCAAACTTTTAGTTTTAATGGAGCATCTTGCAGCATACAAATGTGTAAACACACATAATCTACACTTACCATTAAGTGCATCTCTACTGCAGGTCATAAAATAATAAAGAATGAAGATGCTATTGAAATGCTCCTGCTTCCATCATTTCACTGAGGAGGGCAGTATTGAGACTGACATGAGGAGAGACAACAACTCAAAAGGTTTGGTCCACAAAGAGTTAGAAGTATTAAGAATGCAAACATGCACTGCAGGCCAAATAACAGGCTAAGCTTTTCCATTCCAGACAGGGGGTAGGAGCCACAATGGACAAAGTCCAATTCTGCTCCAGCAGCATCCTGACTCAATGGGCCATTGTACAAGGTCTGGGGAATAAAGCTGTCATCTGAAATGATATGACTGGATCTAATAATTTCAGATGAATTTATTAGGTCTCAGTCAAACAATGTACTGCTTCACACTAGCTCTGTCAGGAGATCTAACTAAGGTCACACTGTGGTGACTTATCTCCATTACGCTCAACAAACAAGTGTGAGGCCATGCGGATAGCACTGTTCACATTCTTGTGACAGTGGGTACATGTATAGTCTTGACTCTGTGCACCGTTATCCACCGACCCAAGGCCCTGCCATGGTCCTGCAGTGTTTATCAGATGGGAATGAAGGTACATGGGGAATTCCACACATTCCTCTGTCCACGTTGCAGAAAGCAAGCAATCAGGTGGGAACATGGGGAAAGTTGCTCAGGAATGAGAGTATGCAGCTCTAATTCAGCGAAAAGCCCCTTTACAATCCAACCTGTCTCTGGAATCAAAAAGATGATTCATAATAAGATCTACTCCAGCTAGGCATTCCTCCAACACTTTAGGATTCTAGGTACTGAGTCTGTCAAGAATGTGCTTGTATACAAAACACCATCTGTCAAACCAGAAAATGAAAATAAAGTGTTGACAATTACAGGGCCAATTCTGCTAACTACAGCATGCTTCAAATTCCACAATAAGGGAGATGTCAGTGTTTTACTTGCTCTTTCCCACATAGTGAGGAGTACAGTGCAGGCAGGGACGAAACAGGAGCGTCTAATCTTTTCTATTAACATGTGGGCAATGATGATGATGGACCATCGAGGTCCATGGCTCACCTGTTTATAGCAAGGGAGCAAAAGAGCAGATCTGGCCAAAGTCCCAAATCGAAACCCTACCCCACACCAACCCAACATGATATTTATATCAAACAAGGCAGGCAGGGGCCAGGGAGAGGAGGTGGAGGGTGAGATGCCAATGAGACAGAAAGAGACGGCCGTGGCTCTGTAGGAACCAGAGATAGAAAAACTAAGAAAGGGAGTAAAAAAAAAAATGGACTGACATCAAAACTAATAAAAAAATGGATGAAGTAAACAGTTTTCAAGCCTCTCAGACTGTATATGGCCACCTGTTTCTATTGTACAGCACACAATGGCATACAAAGGATGAATGAGTAATGACATACAATCAGAGAGACAGAGGCATCTTAGGGTGATAACTACCTAAAAATACCCTGCCAAGCAGCCCCACATATGAAAGATGACACTCCCCTTGAGAGAGTGCTGGACCAAAATAAAAGTACTTCCCCACAGACCAGTAAATCAGATGACAAGGGAAAGTCTAAAGACTGATGTAACAGCCAGTCACTGAGGACATATTCAGGGCCAAGCATGTATGAAAACCTTATGTCAATGAGGAGCCTTTTGTGCAACAAGAGAGTGCCATCAGAAAAAAAAAGTTTTTTCTTTTTCTGATGTCTTCACAGTTATTAAACACACCAAACTATTATTTAGATTGATAGTCATCCTATAAAGATGCAAACATTTAACACTTACGGAAGGAATGACCAAAGCTGTAATAATTAAGTTGGTGAAACTTGTCCTCAAACACCAACATGGTAAATACAAATATCAGTTCATTAGCAATAACATTATGTTTTGTCAACTTGTGTATATGCAGGGGTTTAAAAGGTTTTTAAATTAATTTATTCTAAACATATTACCAGCTTTGTACATTTTATCTATCAATCTTTTCATTTATCATATACTAGTATCTGAATAAAGCAGCTTTATTGAACACTGATTAACCTGCACATTATCTTAGGCAAACACTGTATTCACACTGCAGGATTTAATGCTCAATTTCAATTTTTTTTTATCAGAATTTTTTTGCATGGTCACTTACGCCATAATTTAAATGCCACAACTGTCATTCTCCAGTGTGAACAGTCTATGGCTCTAAAGTCACCTGCATATGAAGAAGATGTGACGTCCCACACAGCATGCTGTGTTTACAGAAGCAACATTTGCTCTTGCCACATTTTTTTTAATATATATATATATCGGCCCTCTGAGCTAAATTGAATGTTTTAATTTTCTTTTTCTTAAAGATAATTAGCAGCAAAACAGATTTTACTGAATATCTTACAGAAGTCAAAATTAATAAGAAATAACTTACTACTTGAATGAATTATTTGATTTTTCCATCACTGTTTTCCTTTTTTGTTTTTTACCCCCTTTTCCCCCATATCAATAATTTTTTTAAGTTGTGCAAAGTCACAGATCTGGGAACCCATAACTGGAAACACAGGAGAAAAACAATGAGCGGAGTCAGTGCCGGAGGCCAGCAAACACTGCTAGAGTGTTTGCATGAAATGTGTTTAAAAAGGTTTGATAGCAAAAATATGAGCAAGTTGTTGCAGATTTTCATAATAATATAATATGTGATAACCGGGCAGCCCTTCTCAGTAATAAAATAGGAAGGGTGAAAATGTGTGATTGAACTTGCATAACAGAAAACGTGCAGAAAAATATAAACCCTTCTCTTTTTTTTCTTATAGACAGAGTTTCCCTCTCTGGGGACCTATTGAAAGCCTTTACATATGCCTTGAGGCATCCCTTACTTGAATGATGTTAGAAAAATGCTGCAAGGACTCATGCTCGTTCCTACTTCATTACTTAGACCTGTGTAGAAAATAGTCGGTGCTAAACTCTAAGCAAAGTTATAAGGCTACAAAACTGAACACTGAACAGGCATGAATATAGCATGACAGACGGGAACAGGAAGAGACTGGAAAGAGCTGCAAGTTAAACAACAATATGGTACAGCAGCCTTTTACAGAAGAAATGCTGTTCTAGCACCAAGTTCACAGACTGAGGGCCCACAGCTGCCCCCTTTAGCAGTGTTTGCTGGCCTCCGGCACTGACTCCGCTCATTGTTTTTCTCCTGTGTTTCCTGAGGATGTGGGGCAGGCTCGGTTGCCTAAGCGATGAGGTCAGCCATGTAGCACTCTCTTCCCCAGACCCAGAACAGGATGGGTGTGGAGCTCAGAAACAAGGCTGATTTACAGTCAGGAGCTTCTTTCTCGCCTTGCAGGCGAGTCCACTGGTTAAGGGTGGTATGCACTAACCCCTGCAGCTCTCATAGAGTGATGATAGCTAGTTTGGTAACACTAACTCCGTGCTACTGTCACACCAAGCCACATAAACCACAGAAGACCTTCGAAGATTTCTGGTATGCAGAGCAAAAGCTGAAGACATCAAAGACCACGCTGCTTAAACCTAAACTCTTACTACTGTTTCAGGAATAAAAGCTTCCTCTGTAAGGTGATCAGCTGATACTATTACAATAAATGTTACAGGACTGCTGTGTGTTTACAAATCCATAAAGGTGCTGCTGTGTGCTCATCCACACATCTTGGGATGTCTTCAAACTGAGGCCCAGTGGCTCCCACCGTTTTAAACAAACAAAAGCACTTCTTATCTGCTGTGGTTCTTCTCAGGTGATTATTAAAAATCAGAAATGTTTACATGTAGGCAACTGCAAACTATTCAGCTTTTAATCTAGTTTCCAAACAGTGTTTTGCTTGCTCAACTGAGAGATTAAGAAAAAAGATGCAAAAACAATCTAGCAAGTTTGTGTAAAGCAGTGTACACAACTGTACTTGCATACAGGTGTTGAGACGTATGCTAGCATTATTAGCACTAGTTATGCTCTATTCTAATGCATAAAACATACCTACAATATAATGCTATAGAAAAAAAGGGAGATAGGTCTGTTTTCCTGAATCTCACACAAGCCTGAGGAATTCACAAAGAGCTGAATGGTGGCTGCATACCATACAAACATGAAACACAAACACAGAGCATCCAAACAGTGCTGTGCCACATGTGGCTAAGGTCTACATCTGGGTGAGGACTTGGCTACATCAGTAATGAAATTGAGTTTGAATGTAGAAATTTGCTGGAAATATATGACTCAGAGGAACTGCTTAGAAGAGTGCTCACACTCCAAGGGAATTCCCTTCCTCGAGTGGTAAGCAACATAGATCAATACAGATTGAAGGAAAGAAGAGGGAAAATAGTAGATTTTGATCTTGTTTCCAAATAGTTCCATGCAGAAATGTCAATACCCACCGAGCCTCCATGCAAGAACCTAAAGAGACTTGTTTGCTGGGGTTTGGTCAAATTACAGTAAACTACTGTCTGTAACTGTTTACTACGGTAATCTTGAACATTGTTGTTTTTGCATATTTATAGAGGATGTAGGAATGTTAGGACTGCTAAAAGAGGGAAGTTGAAAGCAATTTAACTCATATTTTTCATTGTTGCAATGTTAAAACATCTTAACCTATGTTACAGCAGAACAGACTAAAACCGACAGTATAGCCTACACAGGGCTGAGAGAAGTGGCAGGAATTGAGTCATGACCCAGAGAGTATTTGGCCTTGGACCCTGACACAGAGTGATGTTCGAAATTCCTCAGCAGACTCGCCCCCTTCCTCAGTCTGCTTTTTCACGCGGCTTCACAGGGGCAGTAAGCTCCTTCTCGACCAACAATAAGGTCTTTCAGCAGCCTACGGCAGCAATAGCATCTAGTGTGCCCTGGGGGTATTCTAACAGCGGGCCAAATGCAAAATGTGGCCCATCATCTATCCACTTAAACAATTCACTAATCTATTTTACTGCAGTTCTACTTTGGGAGATCAGTAAAACCTGGAACAACTCTTACAGATACTTAACAGGCAGAATAAGTGATTTATCCTGAATTAACACAGCAAATATAGAAGACTGACCGACTGATAAAACTATAATAACAGAATTAGAGGTTTAGTGTGAAGGCCAATGATTAACAGTGCAAAAAAAGGTTAAGTTACTAATAGAGCAAGTTCTGAAAATAGGGAAGATTAGTCTTGTAGTGGTGCTAAAATCAATAGCTGATGATTAATAATTAATTTACAGAAATCCTTAAAATTGATATATCTGTCCCTTAAATGTGAGAATTTGCTTCTTTTCTTTGATAATCAGTCTTGCCCATCAATAGTCTTGATAGTCATTTTTTCTCACAGTATGTAGATTAGGCTAACTGTTAGATCATATTAATGGATAATGATAAAAAAGTTAGAGCCATAGCACACAAATCTACAATGATTTTATTTGAGAATTATATAGAGAGAAATCACTGCTAAGTACATTTGAGCACCAGTAGTAAAGGAAAAACTAACACTAATCTAAATAGAACAACCAATCGTTCACAAACTGGTGGTAAAGTTTGCATCCCACTTTCAGAATGATATGTTTATAAAGCAATTATGATAAACGGCTAACCACAATGGAGGTCTCTCTTAAGGCTAAAATGTGGCCGCTATTTAGTAATAATGAGTCATTCAGTAACATGAGCAATTTGCATCCACATATTCAAGGTTTGTGATCAAGCGCTAAATTTAACAGCTGCACAGTGTGAGCCTCAGGCATATTTGAGATTGGTGAATAAATAAACTGAGGTCATTGGTCAGGTTGCTGGTAAATACTTTGAAATTATAGTCCTGTATTTTTATATGCACAGACTGAGACCCATGCAACCTTTATAGTCCACCATGCCTTGCAGGTGAATCAAATCAGAGCAGCTTATCATAGTTTGGCACTTTCTATCCTACAACCCCCCAGTGTTGTAAGAGCAATGGGAGTTGTGCCACAATATATTCACTTCTTTAAATAATGTGTAAAATAGTTATAGTTGTTAATTTGATGACATCTTCCTCTGTGTACATGTCATTGATAGCATATGCCAAAAAGTTGATTTTG
>JAPMNP010709265.1:0-12384 GCA_029874935.1 Atherina boyeri
GTGGATTCAGCTTGTGAGTTGAGATTAATTTTAAACTCTGGTGTTTCTGATGTGACTGTGGTGTTCTCCAGGTCAGCAGTGGTCCTGAAATTGTAGTGAGGTGAGACAATTCTGAAGTCACCGTACAGTTTTCCAAAACAGGGAATCTTGCTCATCTCTGCCATTTTCTCCTTCAGCTCCATGGAGAGTGTGTCATAATCAAAGGATCTGAGTTTCTGGATCATTCTCATGAAATAGTCACTCATGTCATCAACCAGCTGTTTGAAGTCAAAAGAATACAGCTCATCCACAAGCTCTTGAACTGGCACCATAACTTTTTTCACCAAAGGCTGGATGTCAATCGTCCTGAGGGCAATGAATGCATGCTGAATCCTCTCTCTGACCTGATATTGCCTCATCATTTTGACAACCTCGTCCATGAAAGCAGCAATCATTTTTTCAACCTCATAGCTGGAGAGAAACTCTTCTATCTTGGTGTAGATCACATTGAGCTTGTTGGGAACGTTGTATTTCTGGATTGTCTGTCTCACTTCATCCTTGATAGATCTCAGCACATCCATGACTCTGTCTGTTGGGACTTTGGAGGCCAGGTCAGTGATGAAATTCTCCAAAGAGTTGATGAACTTTCTCAGATCTTGAACAAAGAGGTTGAAATCAAAATTGTCAATGACTTCTTTCAGTTCTGCTACTTTGCCCTGAAACTTGGCACTGATCTCATATTTGGTGTTGATGTCTCTGAGCATCTCAATGCTGTGATCCATCACTTTCATCACAGTGGTCTTCATGGTTTCAATGACTACAGGCAGGTGCTCGATGAATGGGATCTGGATGAAGTGGCTGTCACTGTTCTTGTCATACTTCACAAATCCAGAGATGGCGTAATCCTGTTTGTCCTCAGTGAAGAAGGGAGTTGAGACTGCGCCCTTCATTTCAATGCCCATTCTCTCTGCATTGTTATAAGCATTCATTTCTTGGTCAAAAGTGTGCTCATTTACTGTGGATGTCATCTTCAGTGTGACGCTTTGCTCTTGAAGGGTCAGCATGCTGTTGAACTTGTTGTCCATGTTGGTTTTGATGGCATCCCTGCCTTCTACTTGATGGCTGGTTGAGGCTCTGTACTCAAATGACTGCGTAAACAGTGTGGGTTCTGCTTTCAGGAGGAATTTGCTGTAAAGTTCACCACTCTGCTCTCCATACAGATATACTGCACCATTTGAGTTGAAAATGGCATCGATGTTAAGAGTGAAGGGTGCAGCTACAGTTTTGACCGTGCTTTCAAGACGAAGAGATGGGGAGTTGAAGTTAGCTGCATTGTTGAACTTAATAGTAAGACCAGCAACCTCTACATCAGTGGTATGTGTCGTGTGGGACCCCAGGAGCTTTCCGTTGGTATTGCACTTTGCAGACAGGACCATGTCAACAAATTTGATTTCATAAGTGTGCTTGAGCTCTTCTTCTGAGTAGGTTCCCATCAGCGTTCCAGCCATTTCTATGTTGTAGGGCTCTGCCTTGAACATGGCGTCATTCACAAAGTTAACCGCCATCACCTTCAGGTCATTTTTAACAATAGCGGAAGCAGTGAAACGCTCCATGTTGATTGTGATGTCATGCATGTAGGAGTTGCTCTTGTCAAGGAAGTTGTCAGTCTTGGATTGGAGGGTAAAAGATCTCAGTGTAAGAGACAGTGAATTGGTATTGTCTGTTCTCACCTCCCTGAAAGATCCAACCATGTTATTAGAGAGGACCAAGCCATCTTCATTCAGTCTGAGATTCACTCTGTTCCTGCTATTGATGTCAAAGAGATTACCCTTGAAAATGCTGTTGAGATAGACTTCTGTGCTTGCAAGCTTTCCCTCAACAGTGAGCTCTGCTTTGTTTTCACGAATGGCTCCCTTTGTTGTGAGAGACAGAGTGGCGCCAGAGGTGTCCACACCACCATGGAAAATATTCTCAAATGTTACAGGGCTGTGCTGGGCAGTTGTAGTGCAGCTGGTGGTCAGACCATTTGTGTTCAGGGTCAAGGTTGCTTTGTGGGAGGCAAGGCTTGAGAAGATGTTCATGGAGGCATCGGCATTTATCTCCAAGCCAGAGGGGTTTAAGGCTCCAGTAAGCAAGGAGTAGGCACGGTTCTGTGAATCATCAGCTTGGTTCTCTATCCTGAGGGTTACCTGACCTTCAGAGGCGGAGATCTCCAGCTGGCCACGATACATCTTCTCATCAGCCTTGGTCACAGAATCAGATTTAATTGAGAGCTTGGCATCCTTGAAGTTAAGGTTTATTTTTGTAGTGTGCTTGATGGGGTCACAGTTTACGTTGGTGTTAGACTCAAAAAGATATTCATCATTTTCATATGATGCCTTAATCTTATGTGCAAGCTTTAGGATTTCAGAAGTCACCCCGAATGTGCTATCCATCTTTGCTTCTTTCTTGGCTGGCTCAACAGAGAAGGTGTTGAGATAGGTGGTTGTTGCAGTCATGGGTCCAACAGTCAGACTTCCATCTGTGTTAACATCTCCAAAGAGCATGGCAGAGTCTAGAGTCAGCTGGGTGGTAATGGTCATGTAAGTGTCCAGACCCAAAGGTGTTTTAGCATGCACGTTGTAGCGACCTGTTGTCAGCATATTGTCTGTGACAGCAATGCTTTCCAGCACACTGAAACCTGTGGTGATGAGCATGTGTTTCAGCGATCCATCAAGTGTGAGTTCAATAGTTTTCTCTGCTGTGTCTGTGATTTTGGTGGCTCCTAAAAAACAGAAAAGTCAATACAATAGTAATTAGCATCAATTGTTTCTGTGACATCAGTTTATAAGAATATCAATAAAGCAAAATAAAGTTTAAATACCCTCAGCTGAGAAGGAGAGAAGTTTTATTGGACTTTCAGCCATGATGCTGATCTTTGCCACGTAGCTGGGAGAGTCTGAAGTGCTGTTACCAGCAGTAATCATTCCCTCCCAATCATAAAAGTTGCTGTTGACTTTGGCAGACACTTCAATCATTCCCATCAGGGGCAGAGTGAGATCACATTCAGCGGGGATGGTGAAAGTTGGAATCTTGATTTCCTGCGGGGCAAGCTCAAAGTCCAGCTGAGGCAGGGAAATCTGTGGGGAGTTGATGACAGGTGGTATCCTCAGCTCCTCAGATGATTTTCCTCCAAACGGGAAAGGGATGCTAATCATGAAGCGGTTCTGGTTGAACTGGTATCTGAATGTACTTTCACTGGTGAAGAGATGACACAAAATATTTTAAACAAGAAAAAAAAGAAAACGTTCAAACGTCTGATTTGATCACAATAATAATGTTACATTTAAACGCCTGCTCATCCAAATATACTTACAAATTCATGAACAAGTTTTCAGGCACTGATGGGATTTCCATCATAGCAATTTGTTCCTTCACAGTCATAAGATATGGAATATCAGCTGAGATCTTATCCATCCAGATGCTGCTGGCCTAATTTTGAAATATGATTTTTAAAAAAAACATTTAATATATTTCATAATTAAAAAAGAAGAGACAAGAGATTATGATTTATTTAATAAAGTTTTTTGCCATATTTGCTATGAAAGTATTCTTTTTTTTTTTTACCTCAGTTCCCTTGTTGAAGATGTGACGCAGTTTCATGTCGGTGTTAACAACCTGCTGGTCCATGACATCCTCTGCAAACTGCCTGAGCCAGATCTGAAGGGCTTCAGTGTAGTGCACTGGGATCTTTGTATCAGCATTCATGTTGGACATCAGATGAATCTCAGCCTGGTCTTCACCTGAAATACAAAAGATTTTGCAATTCAATTTAGCATTCAATTCTGAGATTGTCAATGTTTGAAGAGATTATCACTGTTTCTCTAACAAACTTACCAAACTTGAAGGTGACTGCCTGAATGGAGGTGACTTCTGGGAGCTTAACATCACTCTTGATCTGCATTGTGAGTCCCTCAGCTTTGTTCATAGTGGCACTGATGGTAGCATCAGTCCTGAGAGAGGGGACCAGCAGCTGGACCTGCAGCATGCCATCAGTCATGGCCTGAAGCCTGCGATACATTGAAAAAAAGTAGTCATTGTCTGCTTATGAAATAAGTGTTGACATTACTGGAATCACAGCTCAAAGAAATGGTGGTTAATGGTGATCAAATAAGTTTACTCACTTGGCTTGGCCAGTCAGAGTCAGCTGGGGCACGTTCTTGTTGGAGATCTCGAGCGTGAGGGATTTACCCTTTGCACTGTTGCCTGTCATGCCGATCCTGATGCCAGCCTCAACATCATAATCAGGGATCTGGACTTCAGTGGTGAAAACGTTCCTGTTCCTGTTGTATTTCATGGTTGTTGTTGCCTCTGTCGGCTGAGAACCTGAAATACAGATTTTGAAACAATTACAGCTTTGCTTATGAATATCACAACTCCACAAAATGAGAAGAAACATAATGTTTTGCATAATTTGATAAAAAAAAAATTTAAAATACGACAGTCTTACCCTCAGCTCTCAGTGTCATTTTCAAAGAATCAACCTTCTGGTGGCCATCTTCTCCTTCACTGAGGAGCTCATAGGCAATGGTGGCTGTGTAGTCAGATACTTCTTTAGTAGGCTTGATGTCAACAGCAAACCTAGAGTAATATAAAGTCTTCTCAGTTTTCACATACATCTTCTACTGTGTGTCCACTGCATAACTGCAAACCTGAAACATGAATTAATCAAACTAACTTACTGTGTCTCTCCATTCAGGGGGAAGTAAGGAGCACTGGACTCATCAACGTTACCAACGTGAAGTGTTGTTGTGCAGTATTTGACTCCGGAGAAAAGGGGGCTGCAGTTTGATTCGCCCAGTCTGTGTGGGATCACTGAAGCATGTCCAGCACCCACGATCAGCACTTTGTTGCTATTTACAAAAGAAGCAAAATCAGTTTTAACTTTTAATAACTTTGTAGAACACACTGGGAACTCAATCTGACCATCTTCATAACACAATGAAAACCAAATAAGAGTGCTTGCCATCTACAGATTAGGCTTGAGGTATTTTTGCTTTCTGTCACCTGATTCTGAAGAGCTTTGTGGTGCCCTGTGGAGCAGGGATGGAAAGCTTGACTTGGTTCTCCTCCATGGTGATTTTGGCATTGAGGGCGCTCTCATGGTACATGCTTGTATGCATCTCAACAGCAGAAACAACAAATTCCGGCACATGGACACCCATCTGAGTCACAAACTCAACTCCAACTGAGGGACTGAACACCAGCTCTTTCTGTGAATACAAACAGATCAAATGAAATTTGATAGGTTGTTAGAATATAAAATGACAACCACTGTTTCAATCTATCATTTAGAAATCGACTTAGTCGTACCATTTTTGGAGCAATCTGAAGGCCTCCTTTAGCACCAGGTGCGAAGGTGCCAGACAGACCGAACTTCAGAGGCATTCCTGAAGCTGTTGGCATGATGAATTTGTTGTCCATGAAGATATAGTGGGCAAACATCTCATTGTCAGTGCTTGACATCAGCTTAGTCATGGCCTGGCAGGAAAAAAACAAACAACAATTTTAACCCTCCTGTGGTAATAAAAAAGCTGGACAACCATGTCATATATGTAGATACAGACATGTTTATAAAAAAAACAAAAAAAACAAGCACAGAACAATACCTGGGTGGGAATCATCCTCATGAAAATATCTGCATACATCATTGCATTTTGGGCAATAAACTTCATGTCGCTGCCCTTGATGTAGCCGAGCTCAGCTCCCATGATCCTCAGATAGGCCATGGCCTCTGGGGTCTCTTGATTCTGCAGATCTTTCACCAGCTTGTTGAAGTTGCGGACAATTTCTTTCACCAGATTTTCAGGAACCTTATTAGAAAGAGACATTGTGTTAGCCATGGTGGAAGTGTTTTTAAATTATTGTAATATCGAGAGCTGAAAACAAAAATTACTCTACCTTTTGTCCTTCTGATTTCAGGGGAGCAACCCATTTCTCCAGAACTTCTCTGACCTTTGGTGGCATCTTGTCCTCAGCCCAGTACAGAGCCTTAGACACAGTGTCAGGGAAGAAGCCATTCTGTCCAAAAAGAGCCTCAATGCTTGGCTCGAAGTTCTTTCCATCCATCCCAAACTGTATGAAAACAAAACAAACAAACAAATAAAAAAAAAAACAATTAGATAAAGAAAAAAAGCTGGTTTTCTTTATTGAATGAAGACGAGACAACACAGTTAATTCATCATAATGTATCATACTCTACAAACCTCCCAAATATCAGTGCTGAAGCCAAAAGCTTTCAGAGTAGTTTCCAGCATAACCTCCCTTGGCAACTGGTTGCTAGGATCAAAAATGACATTGCCCTCAATGCTGGCCAGCATGTTTTCATGTGCTACGCCCAGCTTGTAGTTGCGAGATTTGGTGGTGTAATCATTGTGTGTGGCAACATCAGTGTCTTGCAGGGCATCCAGGATTTTCTTGCCGAGCCTGAGGTACAGATGAAGGAAAAACAGTTTGATTGGTGATGAAATCAACACACTGCTTTAATCAAATTAAGCTCACAGAGTAAAGGCAGCTTATTCTCACATTTTAGTCTCAGAATCAGTTGAGGAAATGATGTTGTAGATGTGAGAGGACACAAATGACTTGATCTGCTCATTTTGCTCCTGCGTGAGCAGCTTCTTCACCATCTCAATGTCACTGTCTTGGGGATTCCTCATCAGAATAAGATAGGCTGCCAGACGCTTCTGCACAGCACCCTTGGGGTACTGGCTGACTCTCTGGAGGTTGGAACGAGCCTGGACAGAACAACAACAGTGACTATTTCCGTCATCAATGTTTCTCACCATATATTGAAAACATCACATTGGAATACTGAAAAAGAAAAACAGGGAAATGTTCATGTGAACCAGGAAGTTAGCTACCTCATCTGTCACAGACATGCGCCTGAAAGCTTGGATGGCAGCCAGCTGCACAGACAGAGTGGTTGCAGGTTGTCTCATGCACTTCAGCAGGGTGGTCTTAATAGCAGGGTCAACAGCTTCCATTGCATCTCCCATGTTACCAATAACCTAGTAAAAATAGCAAAGAGAGTTGTTTATATGATAAAACTGGACGTTTCCAAGAAAAAAAGAAGTGCATTTTGCTGTCGATAACTTACCCGTAGAGTCAGGAAGGTCAGCTCTTTTTCTCCTGAACAGTCTTCACCCAAAAGGGAGACCATAAACTCAGACACAGCAGTGATCTCTGGGGTGACTCCTTCAGACTTGTACAGTCTATAAACAAACACAGACTTTAGTGATAAGCTACCAACTTACAGCGAAAGAAATCATTTCTTCCTGCACCAGTATGGAGGATAATTATTAAGATTTTATTCACTTACTTCCTGGCCACATTGCTCAAGGCATACATGATGGGTTTGCTCTGTTTGTACTGAGCCATTGCCAGCAAGTCTTTCACCATTGTGCGAGAGGGGTTAGACAGCAGTCCCAGGGCGTAGACAACAGTGTCGACCTCAAGAGCAGCGGTGTCAAAGGTCCTGAGAACCGTCAGCATGGCACTGGTGCATTCTGGGGTACCGCACTGAGCAAGAGCTTGCCATGTCAGAGCACTGGAGATGCCCATCAAATCATTGACAGTGGAGTCCATGATGTCAGCTTTCAGGCCACGGAGCTCAGACACAAGCTCATGGAAGAGTCCAGCACGCTTCTCGCCCTCAGTGGTCAGAGATAGATCGCTCAACTTCTGCATTGTGGTGATGGCAGCATCCTTGGTCATGGACTTGTCATCAGCAACATCCATGGGCAAGTGCTTGAGGTTGGCCTCATCTGTTCAGAATTACAGCATGAATTGTAAGAGCAAGAATTGTGGACATGTTCACTACACTGAGAAATGTTTTTACATCGTTCTCTAAACACTGAAGCACTCACTGTGGTCAAAGACTCTGTCGTTGATCTTGGCCATCTCCTTCAGGGTCACAGTCTGTCTTACCATGGCAGAGATTCCATATTCATTCCTGTTTTGGGGGAGGAGGATTGCAAAGTTTAAAATGCAGGACAAAGACGACTTATTTGAGGGGAAAAAAAGAAGAGGAAGGGAAAATGGAGCATAAAAGCTTTTTTTTTTCATTATTATCTTAAAAACCTACTTGTGAGAAAATGGCAGGAAGATGTGTTTTTCTGTGCAGGTTCCACTGGTCATGTGCTTCTTCTGGTTGTCAAACTGGTAGTTACAGGTCTGAGTGCTGCT
The DNA here is from genome assembly GCA_029874935.1 of Atherina boyeri. NCBI lineage: Eukaryota > Metazoa > Chordata > Actinopteri > Atheriniformes > Atherinidae > Atherina > Atherina boyeri. The sequence goes on from JAPMNP010709265.1 coordinate 8,206, forward strand.
AATCATCTTGGACAAGGGGTAGTTCTGATAGTAGAAAAGACAACATAACTTACTTTGTGAGATGATGAGGTAACACAGGATGCCCTTTAACTTTCAACATCAACTTTCTGTTTGGTAACATGATGGAAATAAAAGAGCCTTTTTTTTCCAATTCTAATCAAATGATGACAGTATCAAGCTGTATGAACGCTCACCATGCCAGAGATGAGGGCCAAAGGACTGGTGTCTTGTCTGCGGGCAGTGAACCAGTCACATGCAGATAGGTCCCTGTTGATGGTCACATCAGTAGCAATGTCCTCTCTGGAGTTGACGGTGAAATCAGTGGAACACATTCCATGAACTGTGGGCTGGAAAAGGACGAGAGGCCTTGTCAATATTTAAGATTTATTTTTAAACGGCTCAAAAACAAAGATGCAAGAGCTGGAGATGTAAATGTGCCTTCTGTCCTTTGCTATCTCCCTAAATTAGATAATCAATGAACCTGAAAGATTGACCCTCAGAGTGGGGGCAGGTGATGCCAACAGCATGATAAAGTTATCTAGGACTTTGACCTGTAGCTGAACATTTTCACAGTGAGAACATGATGTTACAGGAGGGAATTTATCACCGGTGACTGGGGCAGCTTATCTGCTCATTGTGCAACTCATTTAAGTGTACACAACAACAACAACAACACATATTCAAGCTCTATTTGGCCTGAATAAGTTGGCATCTATAAATAATAAATAAAAAAAAGAAGAGAATCTACCATTTCTTTCTTTTCCTCCTCATCCATGTCAGGCACCATGAGAGCAGAGACGATTCCCCTCTTGATGTTCAGGATGTTGATGGGCTCATCATCCTCAGGGTAGAGTTTGACGTCAGTCTGTCCTTCCACCACAATCTTCAAAGGGTTCCTTTTGAGACGTACAGATCCAGATAATAACTTTAAATCTGACATCTAGATCACCCCCTTTTTTTCTTGTATCTCAGGCACATCAGTGCACATCACAGCAAAACAACACAGACAATAAGAAAATATTTGCCGGACTTACTTGGCCATTTCAACTTGGAAAGCGTTAGCTTCAGCGGCAGGGCGGTACACTGGCTTCCCTTCATCATTCACATCAAAGATCTCACTCAGAGAACACTCCGTTGTGCGAAGGATGAAGCTACACATCTGGGGCACGTCGACCTCAACCTGTGCAGAGCACCAAATATGTTTGTCGGCACTTCTGTTTTGCATTAAAAAAAAAAAACTAAAAAAAACTTCTGTTTTGCATTTAGGGCAATGAGTGTTGTTTTTGCTGCTATGAGCATGGATGAGATACTTACTGTGCAGGAGACTTTGGCACCGCTCTTGTTGTCCGTTGCTCCATTTACACTGTTAAAGGTCTCTGCTTCATAGTTGTAGACAAACCGTCTGAAGTTCTTGTATCTTTTGGCCACTGAAACCGATACAAAGCATCAGTTAGGACATTTTTATCATGGACCAGTTTGCTTTCATTAGACGTGTCCTTTTAGACATCTTCTAAAAAAAAAATCCACATTTTAAAAGCTAAATTTTTGTCATCTTCCAGGTTGAAAATCACCAAGTAATGTATATCCTCTCTGGATTCTGAAAGCTTATAGCTGAAATGATCATAATCCCTGACACTCTTTTGGGTGTATGGAGGATATAGATTTTTGATGGATAAATTAATGAATAGGTAAACAAATATAAAGCAACTCTGAGGACACTTGGATAAACTTTTTCTGATGCGAGTGATTAGAATTTTAAAAGGTTTTAAATGTATGCAAATGTGTCCATATTCAGATCAATTATAAAAAATTTACAGCTTAAAACTTAACAAAAAAGATTACAATATTAGATATAACTTAATATAAATAATATTTTTTTTCAAGCTTCCCTGCAATATCTATTTTTCAATACAGGAAAAAAACTTTTCTTCTGAAACCAGTAAAATCACATCTTATCAAATGTTCACATGAATAAAACAAACGAAAAAATCATAAAGAAAATGAAAAATGAAACTTACAAAAGCAAACCGGAGATTCTTCTTCAGCACTTCCCACATCTTGCTCTGTGGGGGATGATAAGATTTTAAGAAAAGAAAAAAAAACAACCTTCCATCTAAACCAAACTAAAATAATCAATCCATGTCCACTATAAATCAGTATTTTCAAGAATAGTTAAAGTTTTATTACAGTTTAATGTGTACTATAATAAACATATACAATAAACACCAAAAACCGCAGTTGTGAAAGCAGCTTTGCCATCACAGAAAGTTGTCTATATTTTACATAAGAAATACTTTTTTTTTCTTCAAATAGCTTTACCTCTCAAATGTAAAACTTTTGAATTTCTATTAGCTTCAGAACAAAAACGTAGTACTTACGGGCAAGAGTGTATGTGCCCAGAAGCAGCAAAAGGCAGAGCTTGGCACCCCACATGATGGGTTTAGCTCCTGACAGTTACTGTAAGGAGAGTCTCCCTCTTTCTCTGAAGACTAATTCTTGAGCGTGAGTCTCCAGGCTTTTATAGACCTCCAGTCTTACTGTAGGTGATTACCTGGGACTTGCAGATATGTCGCTCTGGTTCCAAAGTCTGAGCAGTCCTTGTGGCAGGACAAAGGTAAAAAAGACTTGTCTGTCAGCACTGGGCGGGGGCAGTCAGCATGATTATGTTAAATGATTCCTGGTCTATTATTTGTGATTTGGGATTATTTTGAGTTAAACAATACAGAATTCTTCAAGGAATTCCTATAAATAGTTATTGTTAAAAACAACGTTAAAAAATATAGATTTTTTATCTCAAAGAAGACATCATGACCTTATTTTAATCAGATCAAGGCCATATAATGGCTAATTATCCTCAATCACTAACTTTTATTGCTTGTTATTTGTGCTCAAAGTGCAGCACACAAATTAAGAAATTTAGTCAACACTTTATTTAAGTCACTGTCAAATGAAGTATGTTTTTCATTCTAAATGTCAGACAACAATTGTCCTTAAGTACATAATTAATGTATATGATTTGAACTGTTTCAAAGGTGTGTTTTTTATGTTAAAAGTCTGTTTTAAATCTATTTGAAAAAAATGATACCACACAATACAATTCTTTCCTGGAAGAATCTAGAACAAAGGTTATGCTATGTGCGCTGTTTTAACATTCACAAATACTACAGAAAGGCTTCTTAAGAGTTACCCTTTGCCCCATGACCGTCAAACAGTCTGAAGAACACTGACGCAAAATCGAAACCTGAGTCACCTGCTGCCGCCTGCTGCTGCCTGGACAGTGTTATCAGCTCGTATCAGAGCATGTCTCTGAGTCTCTTTTATGGCACACACTCAGACAGTGCTTTTTTGAAGCTGTTCAGGGCCTGCGTAAACAATTTTATATGAAAATAATGTCAGCAAAAGACAAACAAAAATATATGTGACTGAGTAAAGTTGTGTTTTAAACATTACCTGAGCAAAACTGACAAGGGCACTCTTGCAAAAGAGATTTTAAATCTTAAGTCTTTTCTTGGTTAAATAAAGGTTAAAATGTTAATAAAGATCATTTTTATAAAGCAATACAGTACATACACAGTTGGCTAATAAACATTTAAGATAGACCATGGGCCGTTATCATAACCGTTAAGTAAGCATACAAATGGGCTTGAATGGGTAAATTTCCCTTTTTTAAAAAAATACTTATATCTGTTCAGAAAAATGAAAAAATTAAAAAGAAAGAAAGAAAACTTGGAAGAAGTCTCGCTTGGTGACAGAAATAAAATGAACTGGTGTACCCTTGTAGCCAGAGCAATCGAGGGTTCAGGCCCTTGCTCAGTAGAACACCCTCATAGCCAGTCCTTGGACTTGAACATGGCTCCTCCGGAGTCAAACCCACCTTGCAAACCGCTAGGTCACCACTCCCAAAAACTACATATGTTTTGTAGAATTAGTGACGGCTTAAAGACCCAGTCTGATTAAAATCATGTTTTTTGTGTTGTTAACATGTTCTTGTGGCATTTTTCTAAAGCTAGAGGACACATCTTTAGAAAATTTTGCTCAAAATGGCATTCTTGAGTATTTCTGCATTCAAATGGCTGTGAACCAATGGTAGTCACTAAAAGCCAGCCTAAAACCATTGACTGTATAATATAGATGGACGAAGCCTCCGCCTCGTTTGCTATTAGAAGACTTGAGGCCAAA
>JAPMNP010709279.1:0-13080 GCA_029874935.1 Atherina boyeri
ATTCCTGGAAAGCATTCAGATTGAAATCAACAAGTGAAAGCATCAACATCTAGCTAATATGCCCTTCTTTGTTTGTATGTATATACTATCAATGATTCCTCCTCTTATATTTCGAAATCCCCTGAAATCTCATGGAACTAAGAATAGAGAGAGTTGATAATAGTGAGTGCCATTGCTAAAGTTAACCATGCAAGGTAATTGAATTATTTTAATGGCTCCAATTGTTGTTTTTGTCCTTGCAGTAAAGTGCAACAGCTGCTTAATGGAGTAGTGAATTCCAATCATAAATCGTTTACCTATACCATTAAGATGTAGATGAGCTTTCCACTCCAACATAATGAAAAATGAACTGCACATCCCAAAACACAAGCAGTTCTTCAAATAATTTGTCATGGCAACAAGAAAACAGCAAGTGCAAAAAAGCTGAATTATTAAAAACCTGCAGACTACTTCTTCACCTGCTGTAGAAAACACTTATTATTATTATTTTCATTATTATATATAGACTGTGTAGTCTGGACCCTATGCATTTACACATTTGCTGTCTTTTGAGAACTCTCTCGTTCTGCACATTCAAGTTGGAATGAAACTATAATTCATGACAAAGGTTATATTGTGCTTGGGTTTTTCTTTTGGCTTCAGTGTGTTATAGCTCTTCTGTGTGTAAAGGTTCTGCAGAGTCATGAAACCTAAAATCTACACCAAAGACAGCCATGTTACCCCCTCAGAAGACACTAAGATGCCTGAAGCACCTCATTCTCAGACCAGTTCTTTCTTCTTTTCCTAAATGGCACCATCATGAAACATATATGTATGTCATCTGCCTTGTTCCTAATATCCCATAGATTAAACAAATCATTAAAAGCTCTTCTACAATTCATCGATTCCTGACCTGCCACAGCAAAGCAGAGTGAGACTACTAAACCAGTGCTTTTCCATCACAATTTGCAACAGCAATCATATAATATCAGACTTTTAAATTAAGAGTACAGAGTTTAAGAATTACTGACATCTACTGATAAAAAATGGGCATAGAAATTACTTCAAATGTCTCGCTGAAATGTGAATGGATGGTGGCCTTCACTGGACAAAAGTCACGCATACATAAACACATTTTCATCTATGAGTGGATCAAGTGGCTTCAGGTGCAGCGATCACTGCACTACAGGTGACTACTTCAAAATTGTTTATGTGTAGGCTACTGTCTTCTATGGGCCTTTTAATCTTTTACTTATCCCAAACTCAGAGTTACAAATCCCTTCACACTGATTTGTGTGTTCATTCAGAGAAAACCATGTAAAAATGACACCACAAATGTGGCAGCTGTTTACTTTGGTGATTGGATACCAATAGAAATACAGTTTTTGATTGTACATACATTTTTCCTCTTATGGAACTTCTATTTTCTTACAAGCTGCACCTTTAATGTGTCACTGTCAACAAGGCAAAAGTAATGTACAAATAAGCATGTACTTTATTGTGTCTTGGCTCTTTATGTGGCCTATGTTCAGTAGCTGAGCAGAAACCAACAGATGGCATGATTAAATAGATACTTAACAGCACTGTGGAAACCTTCCGACTCCATAGTTTCCATCTATTATGCATTATTGGTGCAGCGCCTGTGAGTTGTGAAGCAGCAGCTTCTAAGTAGAAAAATTATCTCCAGATAAGATGAAACATAAAATTTTTCTTGGGTTCGCAACAGCCATACTCCTTAAAGCCACTACAATAAAAATGATGACAGCAGGAAGCCAATCAGAGTTCTTTTTTCCCCATACCGTTAAGCTAACTTCATCCTTCTTCTGTATCTTTTACACAATCCCAATCTGGTGGGATGTATAATGACAAGCTATTGTACGAGCTTGTAGGCGACAGCGTTTGCACAAATGCTGTTGAGGAAAAGTCTGGATGAAAGAGAGAACCACTGTTTAATATTTCAGAAATACTGAATACCTTTGCTTTAAAAGATTGATGAAGTCATCTGTGTTACAAAGCTCAGAAAAGGGCTAAAAAAGTGTTGCAGCAATTACTAGAAAAACAATAAGCATGTAACAATGAGCATGTTTTTACCCTCAGTTGATGGTCGACTCGAACGTCTGCATGAAGACAGAAGAGGTGGTGATGAAAGTTAAACATTATTGATTAGATCAATCAAAACATCAAATGATAAATGATGAAATTGCAGAATGAAGCTCTGTGCAGAAAACATCAACCTCTATCCATGCGATATGAAGGGAAAATGATAGAAATATGTAAAGAGCAGCTTGTGATGGTGATGCAGCCTTGTGGCTTGTACATACAGTATTTGGCTCCCAGTGGCATTTATTGATGACTGCATCACCGACAGAAGCAGCAGGATGAATACAGAGGAGCATTCTGTCTGCACAGAGACAGCCAAATGCGTCAAAATCTGCCAAATGGCATTTTATCAGCCATCAAAATAAAAAACCCAAACTCACAGCCCACAGCTTCTACTCGTTTTAGATCTGTCCAAAAAACGAACTTTTTTTTATACTGCATTCAGTCACTGAATATCCTATCATGACAATTGATGATGCCCTTATTATTTAAGTTATATATCATTAAACTGCAATATAAATCAGATCATATTTACAATAACTATGTAATACATTATATTTTATATGCAGACAGTGCTTGCAAAGGATCCTGCACAAAATACTAAATCAGATGAGTTTGTGTGCCTTAACAATGTTTCTGGTCAACTTTTCTAACACACAAACTTTGTGTACGCTCTGTTACAAAAATGCAATATTGAGACAGTAAACAAAGAGCTTGTGGGGGCAATCACAAAGCACTGCCTCTGCAAAGTTTCATGAAATTCTGCTGGGTAGAATTTTAGAAATCCTGCTGACAGAACAGGCAAACAGATTGATCTCACACAGTAGCCTACCTCTGTCTCAACTCATGCCTTAGTGGAAGAAGAAGTAATTGTTCTCCCACAATGACCAGCTCTCTCATCAGAGTGCCTCTTTGCTATAGTTACCTCTCTGTGAAAACACAGAATCCAAAATACTTGTTTTTAGAGGAAGTGAGACACAGGTGGCTGAAGAAACAGACCGAAAATGTGTTTGCAGTCATGTTGGGATCTCTGTTGGTCTGTAATTCTCAAGGAGGCATGGAAGAATTATTGGCAATTCTCTTTGTAATATAGCTTGTGAAAGAGAGCCTAATTTGAAACAAATTAAACTGCAACCCCTGCACTACCCCTATAATGTGTTTTCTCATTAGACTGCTGAATTAATTCCAGCTCATACATGTTTAAATTAATGCAATTTGTTCGGGTTGGTGTTTGCCGCAGGGAAAGACAAACTAGAATATATCCTAAGAAAACTGCCCTCATGAAAAGTGTCTTGCCTCAATTAAGTTTCTGCTCTGCAAATATCTTCTTGCACTTACAAGCTTGTGAGTTCTGTAACACTATACTGGAGTTGGGCAAATTATGCAAACACTGATCTCCAAAGATCTTTAGTTAATCAGACTGTGTTTAATTAGGACAGGGTTAGTGAGAGCAGAAAACTATGTGGCCTCCCTGCTCCCTTTGCGGAGCTGCAACATCCTCCTGAGATGACGACTAAGTGTTTTTATATTGAATTAGACACAGCCAGAGTCATTTAGCGCCTGAGTAAATATGAACAAGATCAACATAACACTAAAACCGGCTTTACTGCGCCAGCTTTACATCTTTTGAGAAGATTTTACTGAAGCCATTTTTGCAGCCCACAATGATGAGGCAGGGATTAACATCTCAACCAGTGAGGATTCAGAATCCTGTCTGTCTCCATTCTGAAGTGAATTTATGCACTTTGTTTAATAACTGGAGTGTTGTCTTTAGACATTTACTGCAAGAAAAAGGAGAATTTAACTGGCCTACTTTATCGGCACCAGAGGGAGTCTTTATTTTATGGAGCTGCTGTAGGTCTCAGTTACACGGTGGTGTCAGTTTTGTGAGGTGAGACAAGGATGTTGCTCTTTAACATGAGTAATTCTTGACATGTGCTATACTCTGGTGCTCAGACGTGGTACTGCATATTCTGAAGTGGGTTTCTAGCTCATCTGTGCTGCTTTTGTGCTGCCACTAGAGGGCAGTGTTGCTTTCTTCTTTTTTAATGGAAAGAATTATCCTAGAATGAATGAAAAGAGGTTTTCCGTCATATTGAAGACTCATAGTGAGTCTATTTGTTACTGTAATAAAAAATCCCAAGTGGGCTATAGATTTTAGCTTGAAAAAAGTAAAGAACCCCTAGTGACATTTGCAGCAGAACAACTTAATTGCAGTTTTATGTTGGCCATTCCAGCTCAGGTAAATTTCCAGGCCATCAGATTTTATTACCAATGAGTTGAGTCTGTTATTTGCAGTTTGTTATTTGCTGGTGCCTTGCAGAGTTCTGCCAGGAAGTCTTCCGTTCTTCACGGTGCAAGATGAGCATCAGACTGGGATGCTTTTTTTATGTTATTTGGACAAAATGTGAAACATGAGAGGCGATAACATTGTTACTTTACCCACATATGAACACATAAGCCATCCTTTCCACCCACAGGGCTCACAGTTAAAGGTATGGCGGAGGATGTTTTACTTCCGAGTGGAGCATCAAGACGATTGGTCCTCTTAATTGTCAATCATTCTGGAGAATTTGACGTAATACTGTCATACGTGCTCTTTCCTAGAATAGTTTTGCTTTCTGTGCATGCACACTTTCAAAAAGTGTTTTTGAAGTGTATGAGAAGAAGAGAAAAGGCCTCAGAAGAGAGAAACAAGACCAGTGTTGCGCATGCATTTTTTAAAATAAAATGGAGAGGGCGGTTCTTTCCTGAATTTCAGGAAAATCTTCCGCCATACCTTTAATATGTTAATGCTTGCAAAACAAACACCAACATAGCTCACATACCTGCCGCAGCATCAGTCACATAAGTCATTGCTCAGATTATTTCCTGTCCTTTTGAATGGAAAGGCTATTTATAGATGCTTTCTAATTAGATCAAACCTTTTTTCTGGCAGAATTTTAATGTCTGTACATCACATAAAACTGCAGAAAAGGAAAACAAGATATTTGCCCAAATAAAGTCATTCTGTGTCATTCATTGACACAACTTCCACTACAAGTGAGTAAATTCCTGCTGTGGGAAACAAAAAGGGCATTCGTTTTCAACTTCAAGCTGTAGCAAGTCACAATCACTGCACTGTGGTTAATTTGCAGTTCATATTGCAATGGTGCGCAACAAGAGGTCAAGATAAGTGGTGTAATAAAGTCCTGGTATGTTGGAAACACAGGCCTGCTTGTCTGCATACACTATTCTGTACTGTGTTTCCCTCTTTCTAAACAGTTTCTGTTTCTAGGTGTTCCTAAGCAATCAGATTTTGAACAAAACAAAAACAAAAAAAGTACAAGCTTTAAAGAAACAGAGATATCATAAAAGTTTTGAGTGGTGTAGGAAGTTACAGTAGTAAGCAGCAATGCTTGACGCAGGCTTAAACAAGAGAAACCATTCTTTAATGTAAAAGTTTATTTCTGCCAGGCAAGGAGGGCGTTATAATTTGCGAAATGATAAAAGGAGAAGAATAAGAAAATTTACTGCAAGCTCAGTTTTCTGGCACCTTTGTGTAAATATCTACACCGGACTGTTAATACATAATTTCAGATAACCACTGAAACAGATAAGATACAACAATACTATAAGGCTTTCAACTATTTTACCCACTCCTCTTTACACATTTGCATAGGAAACACTTCCCTCCCTTTTTAGGCATTCTGTTAGAGATTTGTCACTTAAGGTCATTGTTCTGTTGCATGATCAAATTTCTGCAAAGCTTTAGCTGTCAGACAGATAAACTTCGACATAATAAGAGCTCATCATCAATTTGACGACTGCAAGGTGTCTACTGTAGGTTCTGTGAATGCAAAAAATTTGGAGATTTGTTATAATAGTTTATTTCGGCTCTCTACAGATTGTATTAAAAAGGATTTGGGCAAGGACTTGTTGTGAGTTGGATTAAAATAGCCATATTTTCCTTTTTATTATGTTGTGCTTGTGGGTCTGCGTGCTGTAGGCCTTTTGTCACAGCCCCAAGCCTACTGAAGGTGTGTTTGTTTTAGATATAGATATGTGATTCTCTGTCTGCGATTGGTGAGTTGGTCTGCTGTCCAGCTCACTAATCAATGAAATACTCATTACAACCCCCTTTTGCCTTGCTGAGCTGTTGTAACAACTTTGTCCAGTTAAAATCATTCAGTACCTTCAATACCAGAAGCAGCAAAGCAGCTCCACAGCATGATAGCATGACTTTCCTCCATGTCTTGATATCTGTGAGAGACTGTTATTTCGCATTTAGGCTTCATTTCATATACTGTACCTGTAGAGAAATGTATGCTCCATTTCCCCAAAGATCTGGACTTTGGATTCTGTCCCTCAGAGACTTCTTGTCTCTTTGTGCATTTCTTTCAGTAGTGGTGCACTGCACCATATAGACCTTACCCAAAGAGAGCTGTTTAGTTGAGAGAAAATTAAGTGAAACAGGCAAAATAAAATATGAAATGTCTTGGGCCAACTTGTCTGTAATTAAATACAAGGCAAAGCAAAAATAAACAGTCCCAACTTTTTCTGATTTGGGGTTGTAACTCTGAGAAGCACTGCATGCCATGTTTTCTTTTTCCAATGTTGTCTCTTACAGGATATCCTGAAAGGGCCAAATCACTGTAAGAGAATAATTGTTGAACTAAAGTAGACTAAATTTGCAAATTCAACTTGTTCCATTTTGGGTAGACTCTATTACGTAGAACACTATTTAAGAGCTGTCACTCCCTCTGTGTTACACCATTAATATAAAACAAATTCAATCCCGAAGTCTGTCCAGTTTGCAGTAAATGTAAGGTACACACTGCTTTCTTTTTTCATACTCTGTCTTTAGTCTGGGCCCATAATTAGATCTTCCTTGGTAGGGGATTTCAGCTAAAAGTAACCAAATTTCCAAGGACACTATGAATGTTCATCCAACCACTTCGTTTCCCCAAACATTATACCTAAAAGGGCAAACCTACACTGTACGAATCTGAATTTAAACTATTCTGGAAATGTATTGCTTGCCAGAGAACTAAAAGGTTTTTTGAAAGGTTGGAAGACAGAAAAAAAACACTGCATTTCACTGATTTATACATTTCTTTCAGGTGTTTTTTCAGTTTTTCTCATGATTTACAGATGGATTTTACCTCTCAGATTGAGAGTCACTCAAGGGTGAAATCAGAGTAAGTCAATCATAACCACAAACACATGTTACTATACATGTATGTTTTTTCTTTGTTTAAGGGCAAATTGATGGCATAACCTGGTTTATAATAACAGTTTCCTTTTTTATGTTGTGCTCCCAACATGCAGCACTCTCCAGGAATCCTCCTCCACTTTATTGACTTCTCTCCTCTTCTGTAACCACCACTCTCCTCTGCCAATATCCCCCATAATGCTCCCGGATTTCTATTACTGTAAGCAAGTCTTTGTGCTTTGTCATCAAAGATGGAAGCCTGTGGGCTACAGATGTCAAAGCAAAACTTTTATCTTTTTGTCTTTTGCACCCTGATTTGCCATCTGTCATCTTTAGTTCAACGTCCTTGTCGTTGTCTTCCAAAGTTGTCGTTCAGTATGGAGGTGAGTCATTTTTCTGGCTGCCTAATGGTCCACTTTGGGCTGCTCCATCATTAACCCCCTCTCTTTCACTTCCCCTCTCGGGGTCATAGATGTGCACTCATAGCTGAGCTCAGGGTCAGCTTCGATCGGTCAGATCCTGCAGAGGCCCCATAGTTTAACCAAACCCCCACTCATCACCACCACAACCGCAAACCAAGCCGTCTGACTGCTGGCTTATCAAAGAGCTCTTTCACATCCCTCGGTGCAGTTTTAGACTCAGGGAAGAAAATAACGATTTACTGGCCCCGGGTGCCAATCCCCCACAAAATTGTTGGGATTTAGAATTAGCTTTAAAAAAAAAAGATGCTCGTTCCCTCACCTCCCCTCAGACCACAGCCCGAAGCTGAGAGCAGTGCCACACACCCAGGAATGTCATCCTGAGCATTAAAACCAACATTGAGCTGACTCCAGTCAGAGCCGTACATCACGGTACCTAACATGCTACGCTTAAATGACCAGCCAAGGTAGCAACCTTTATGTGCCAGTGTTTTTGCTCTCCCTACAAGTCCCTGGGCACGATATAGATGGAAGGCAAAGCAAGAATTTTATGAATATGCTTCTGTATGCAGCTGTCGCGCTTCTCCTTCATGGTTTTATGTTATTTCTGAAAAATGCCTTTGACTGAGCCAACCATCCTCCTTTTTAACCTAATACATTCCATTTAAGCTTAGATTAAACTTTCCACTGAGTGGAGGATTTTTTATGGCATTTAAACCAATTCATTCCTTGAGTTACCTTGGATGTTTTCCTCACATACATCTGAGACATGGAAACTCAAGCCCCATCACAGATTCAGATACAAACAAATTCCAAAACCATACTTTTAAAATTTAAGATGATGTTTGCATGTGCAAAAAAACATTTTATATCAGTCATGACGGTTTTTAGTGCCAGGTTTGTGACATTTATCACTAAATGCCTGTTGCAGCCGAATATAACTAAGAGTCTAATTCCACATTTCAACAACTCCTTTTCTTTAAGGTGGCTGTACTTTACTGTCTCTGTTTAGAGGGAAGGAAAGGGGGGGGGGAATTGGAGCAGGGGGTGTGTTTTGGGGTCCTGTTGTACAGTAATTGGTGTAAAACAGGTGGCATGCTGTTGACACTGGAGATAAGCATGCGAAAAATGTGCTGCTACCATGCAGTCACAAAAGGAAAAGGCTGGTGGTTTACTTAGACATTTAATCACTGTGTTGGGTGATAAGTAGAGGATCAAACGGAGGCACGAAAAGCCTAGAATAAAAGGAAGAGCAGTGTACAGCCTCACAGAGGAATTCCTGGTGGATCCATGCCAAGGCACTGACAGAGCTGATATCAGTCATGATACAAAGATACAAGATTCAGAAGCTCAGTGAATAATTTAAATGTAAATGAATAAAAAAAAAAGGTGTTTTTTCCCCTTGTTTGGTAGTATGTTTCTTTTTTTTGGTTGCACAAAAAGGGCAGTACGTGATTAAATAAAACAAAGTTTCATGTGTCAGGAAAACAATTCAAGCAGTGTGCTTGGTGCTTTTGCGTGAGTCTTACTGACATCAACATTATTTATGTGAACCAGCAGACATTCAGCAGTGGAATGAAAACTCTCAATGTTTTCTCAAAACAAGAGAAGGTCTACAAAGGAGAAGGGCACACTGAAGAAATAGCCTCTCGTTTTTGGTTACATGAAACCCCCTTCTTCCACCTCCTAATGCATCACTTAAAATGTTAAGAGACATAATTTGCAATTCTAAGAATCACATTTCGTGAATGTGCGCACATGTTCACAGCCTCCCCAAGCTCACAAGGCGCGCCACAGAGAGGTCTTGTTACCAACTTCGCCTACTCAAGACCACGTGACTCAGGTCCTCCACTTTTTTTTAAAGAGTTGCTACCCTGCAAATCCCTCCAGAACTCCGACCGAGGTGGTAGGTCTCCTTGTGCCAGCTTTTTCTCTTTTTGCATCTTCTTTGCAGAATTATTCCGAGAGCGCAAACGCGACGCAATGACTTCCCCTTTCTGCTGATGCTGCGCTGGACCGAGAGTCCGTTAGGTGTCTCTTTGTAGTTGACCTGCATCCTGAAAAGTCTCCTAACGTCTTTGATGTGCGGGTCAAGCATGGCTCTGGACCACATGAGAGCTTTTCGCGCCTCCGTTTTACTTGCGTGTGTGATAATCTGCAGTGATGTGCCATGTCCCGTCGGTGCGTATCTCTACAACAACCGCTACGCAGGGTGAGTAAAGACCCCCTCATTCATTCCTAGGAGGGAGAGATGACATGAGAGGGGTCGGCGCTGTCACAAGTTGTCTGAAGACATTTATCTCCAGTAGACTAGACGGAACAAACAAAGAAAGTCTTTGTGTTCAACGTTTTTGGAGACAGATTTCCTGCTCTATGATTCTAAATATTATGTTTTTAGTTTACCCTGCAGACTGCAGACTTCTTGTCTGATGACGAGTGGATAAGACTATCTGAAGCATGCAGTAGCACAGGGGATGCTTGAGTCAACTGTGGTCTCAAGATAGAATTTTAAAAAGGAGAGAGAGGGCAGTACCTTAACTTTTTTGTGTTACCATATGTTACTATGGCTACAAAAATACAAAGGTCTTGTCTCAGTAGTTTATGTGGCTGGAAGAGGGGTGAATTATTCCACTTTCAAACACGTTTTGAGTCCTTCGAAGGACTCAAAACTTGTCTTTGGATATGACATTGTGGATTCAAGAGGACTTGAGCTGGAGCCACCTGTAGAGTAATCTGAGTAAACATGTAGAAATCACGACTGAGGCATGTAAAGATATTTATGGTGTGTTTCAAAAGACCCTTTGATGTAGTTTTGCAGGGCAGAGGGAGACAATCACCGCTGGAAATTCCCTCCTTTTCTCTTTCACACCACATACATTTTGCTTTATTCCAAAAACTTCTGATTTTTTTGGGCCAAATTAAAATCTGAAAATGCATCACTGCGTGCACATGCATGCGAGCAAGGGTGTGAACAGATGTGATGCTTGCATGTTCATCACAAAAATGAAATTATTTTCAAATGATGTCATACAAATGAATGAAAAAGCATCCTAATGTTAGCAGGCAACAAAGATCTGAAAAAGAAAAAAGGGTGAGTGTGCAAAACACTAGTGAGAGCTGACTTCTTAGTTTAAGGAACAGATCATCTAAAAAAAAACAAATAGTCTCCACCATAGTGAGCTTTCTCTTGTGAGAATCAACAGACTGACAGCTTAAAGACAGCTTTATCTCAGAAATCCCTTGAGTGGGGGGGTTGCAAAGCAAAACACCTTTGCAAGACCAAGTCTGCACTAAAAACAGTCTGTTGTTTTATCACAAAAAGGTAAAGAAATGGTTAGATTTGGACTGTGTGGCACAGAACATTAGGTGTGCTGAAGGATAATACTTCTCAGACAGTCTTTCTTTTAAATCCCTTCCTCTTCTTTCAATATAATTTCTAATTGTAAAAAAGAAATTAAAAAAAGTCTAATAGTTTGTCTTTTATCAGTGTTGCTGCTACGGAGATGGGGTATTTTTTGGCAGTGGGCTATGATCACTGAATCGGGGCAGCCACTCATGTGGGACACCTCGACCCTTTTGTTCCTCAAACCTCAGAATGGCCCTCTGCCACATTTATTTAATGGGGCCCAGCTTCCTGTGAGACGAGCTGTTAAAAGCCATTTGAAAGAAGAAAAATGTGTGAAAGGAAGACGCTAAACAAGAAAGTGGACACGTATAAATGTGGCAGGTAACTGTGTAAAAGATGGACTTATCGCAGCAACCAGTGAGAGCTGCCTGTTAGTGCCATTGTTTCAATGTGAGGCAAGATGAGATGCGATTTGCAGATTGAATTAAACACAGTCAAGCTTCTCTGTTTACAATTTTTGTTCCAATTATATGGTGAAATATGATTTTTTATAATGAATTAAATCTGATTTAATCAAACCATCTTTTTTCAAATCTGTGAACTTTTTTTCTCATCACATATGTTCATCTTTCAATGTTTTCATCCAACACACCACACGACGTCTCATCTTTCATTTTATCGTGTAATGAATCTTTGTTTCTATTTGAAGAAGGTATTTTCACCCAATGCAAAACATGGCCTTAAATTAGATTTGGATTATGCAAACTAATGAAATCACTTAACTGTGACTCAATTTTTTCTGAATAAGCAGAAAAAGCAAATGCTTTTTTTGACATATAATCACATCACATCAGTACATATTTAGAGTTGTAACACAGAAACATTAACAGCTGCTGCTACTGTATCTAGCAGAAACCTGTTCCAGGTGCTACCTGCAGAGCTGGAAATATAATCCTATAATGATGTGTCAGACAGATTGTTTGGCAAGGGGGGTTGACCCCGTCATCAATAGGACTCCGAAAGAGGAAACACCCATTTCACCATCTAACATCTGCTATTATAAGTGTCACCTTCGGTTGGCACAAAAGGCTGTTTCTTTACCTGACTAAATAACCCAGATGTTTTTTTTTAAGTTATGTGTGCTCCGAGTAGATCAAGGTGGACTTAAGTGCTGTAAAAACCCTTTGGGGCATTTTAATTCCAGTTGTAACCTGATACTTAGAAGAGTTGTGTTGTTTTCACAGTGATCAAGTCTTCAGGATTACTCCGAGGGATTATGAGGAAGTCCGAGCCCTCGAGAAAATTCTGGGACAGATGGAGGTTGGAATTATTTTTTAAGTTTGTTTTATTCCTTTCACACTTAATGCATACATGTTCACTGTTATCTGTTTTCTTGCATATAGAGTATGCACCTATGATCCAAATCAGAGACATTTTATTCAACATTCCTTCTTTTTGTTTTTTTTTGAGTGCTTGGATCATGTGTTCCAACTTACAAACTCAACAAACGTGTTTAAAAGATATGGAAATTAGATGGGAACCCCCAGAAGACATGAAGGCCTTCCCTTTTTTCCCAAACTCATTTGGAAACAATTATCCATCAGTATCAGGGGTAAGATTAGGCTTTGCAGAGTATTTCAGTTTGCTAATACACAAGCATAAATTATTGCTAAAACATAAAATATTATAAAAAAATTTTTTTTAAAAGCCTCATTGAGCAAATAGTTGAATCTGAATTCTGGCTTTAATTGTGAATATTCAATAAGACTGTGCATTATCACTTCATGGCATTACATTTCATCAGTATCTTGCATCTGATCATACTGGTCAGTGATTATTTTTTCTTGCAAGGTGCAATAATCTGATATCAGTTATAGGGGAAAAGGTTGACCAACTTCTGAGATTGGAATTATAATCAGACGAGTTGTTATGTGGTTGCTATATCCACAACAGTTTAAAGAAGAAATGACAGTTGAATAGGTTATCGAACATTTAAAGAATGTTTAGCTAGATATTTCTTTATTCTTTATATGATTTTAATG
>JAPMNP010709284.1:0-20827 GCA_029874935.1 Atherina boyeri
CCAGAACTTCTGTGTATATTTTTGTTGACCTATTTTGGACATTTTTAGCAATTTCTTACATAGGCTACGGCTTCACTTGATTGCAGTACCAGTTTTGGCAAGAATCTTACATACGGTACCTTTTAAGTTACATCTTTCTACTGGATGTGTTGCTTGAATGCATATTGTAAAGTAACTATCCAGGGCGCTGGCTACAAAACCAGCATATACTATATAGACATAAAATATGTGCATATTTCTAAATTAAATTGTCCAGACACCTCCACTCACACATATTTGACACCTTGATTAGGACCATTAATTTGTTTGTGCCATAAAAGACCTCCTGAAGATTATTTCTAAGTGAAATTGACCTACATATTCAACAGGGTGGAAAATCAGTTCACTCTGAAATTAAGCAGCTTGAGTCGAGAGTGAATGAATGATTAAGTGACACAGTTGATTTCCTCAATGTGAAGAGCATTACATTGTCAAACTGTTGAGTTTATCTGAATGTTTTATTTGTGATATTTTGCGTATTGACATGTCTGAGGGCAATGCATTCTCTGATTACTCTGCTGCCATTTTTTGCTTTGATACCGTTCATGATGCTACAATATCTTGGTAACATTATACACAATAACAATGTGCATCTCAGTTATTCAGTTAGGTAATTGGTCTTCATGTTGTGCTTTGGTCCACTAAAAAAACATTCAAGCTTCCAAGCAAGTGGTTCTGTAATATGATATATTGACTCAGAAAGATGAATGTGTTCTCATCCCTGAATTTGTGTATGCTTCAATGTCTTATTACAGAGTGATCTGTTTAACATTTCTGAACACCTTGCAGACATACAAAGAGCAAGATATGCACAATGATGCAAATCAATACAGCTCTAAGATGCTTACGCAGCCAGAACTGCACCTGAACAATAATCTCCCACTTTATATAGTTTGATTCAGACAATTTAGAGCCAAAACCAGAAGTTATGGTACATGCACAGTTCCTGTCAAACATATTACAAGTACATACAGAGTAAAAGCTAGGTCCACCTTTTTTAAGACATTACATCATTAGCCAATTGAATTTTGTAAACAAGAAAAAAAAGGTTTTTCTCATCTAAATGTTCTGATTTTGAGAATAACATATACTGTAAATATGACTTCACTTGCCTGGCCTAGAATAAGCTTTACCTCCTCATTCCTGTAATCATTCTAAGTCTTGATTATGACCGTAAATAATCTGGAAACGGTCTGGAAATCCACAATTTTTTCACAGTGTGAGCCCACTTGGAATTTTTTCTCTGAATAATAAATGGAATTGTAAGCAGGCTATTGATAAATTGGTTTTGATTTTGTACTGTATACTGCATTTTTAGCTCATTTCAATGCTTGTCTACATTTTTCTTCAAGTGTACAAATTCAGACCTACATGATTGACTTTGGCAATGTATTTTTCTGTATAATGATTTTAAAATGCAGCAGATGAACATTGAGTTTGAGTGCTCTGACTAAATTGAATATTATTATTATTATCTCTTTTCTGTTTGCACATCATGCATTAAGAAATGAACTGTCCCTGAAGACACTCAGTCTCATCATAAAATGTGTAATATATACTTCTGTCTACTTGTGTAATAGGTAGCAGCATCACAAACTGGAAATCATGAAATAGTCATAGTGTGAATGAATACCCCCTGTCATCCCTTCCTTATTTCATGAGTGAACCTTAACAAGACATGGTATGTTAATTCATTGTGCAGGAAGGGGTATGGAGACGGAGGATGACGATGTGCTGATGAATCACAATTTAAACTGCAGAGTATAGGAAATTCAGCAATTGCTAACAGAATTTAGACCTATATTGTCATGAGATCAGTCTATTTGAAGAGATTATATAGTTATTTTTTTCTCCATCAGGAGTGCAAGAAATTTGGGATTTTGAATGATTCGTAAATTATTCCTGTTTTCTCAGGGTCTCAATTCATTATCAAAGAAGCAAAAATCAGAATATTGATTCAAAATATATTTGAATGCAACAAGTTTATTTAATTTACTAAAATTTCAACAAGTAAACTACATAATAACAACCCCATAAAAATCAAATTAGTCATGATTTAGAAATGTCCCTCTGTTGAATATTATCAAACATGTTCCCCTCACTTTCAATATAAAAAAATGGGTTCATCCATACGAACATGTAACCTACAGTAAGCCCCTGACAAACTCTTAGATACATACAAAACTCAGTCCTATGTAAACCCCTACTTTTGGTAATATGCACTCATTGCTGGAAATTTTAACCAAGTCACATAACTCCATTCTGTAATCTAGAAGAGTATCAAATGACCGCTTGTAGGGGATCATTGTAACAAGTGTATGTGACAGTATGTTCTTTCCCTCTCTCCTCTTTAGGTCCAGTGTTTGGTTTCAGAGTGGGCGTGGTCCAAGGATGATGTCATCCTCCACACCTTGCCGCTCCATCATGTTCATGGCATCGTTAACAAGCTGCTGTGCCCGCTCTGGGTGGGCGCCACCTGCATCATGCTTCCTGAATTCCAGCCTCAGAAGGTCTGAAATGCACTTTTTAATGTTTTTTCTCAGTTAACTCTTTTATAAACATCTCAGAACCAAAGAGGTCATTTGCAGTAGCATGGCTCCAAAGATGACTTACTAAGTTGAAAATGAGGGCAAAAAGTATTTCAAACTTTGAAATCTTGTATAGAAAAGGTACTGCTGGGGCGAAAAAGACCTTTAGCTTCTTCCGCATCAATCCCACTTTCTCTGTCATGCTCAGCTTTTCCTCTTGCTCCTTTCTTTTCCCTCTTTTCTCCTCGCTTCATCTCCTCTCCTTCTCGCCCTCTATCAGCCTCTCCTCCTCCTTCTCTTCCCTCTCTGACTGTCAAACTAAGTGTTTGGGGCTCAGTGATGAATTGCCCTGTGTGGCTTTGTATCTGACCGATGCCGACTCACGGCAGGGGCTTAAGCAGCAGATCAATCGATGAGATGACATTGAAGGATGATAGTGCTTGTTTGGCCCTGAAAGGGGGGGTTTGGGGTATAAGATGGGGTTATAAGTGTTTGTATGTGGAGGTGTTGCTTTAAAATAGTATAGACGCACTTTCACCCAATGTATGTGTATTTTCTTTTGTAAGTAAGGACTCGGTGAGGGTCGGCGCAAAGACAGAGAGGTCCTTAAAGGACGTATGTATCTGTCAACACAGGTATTGCTACACTATTACAGCGATCAGCATTCAGCTGTTATCACTGACCTTGTATACCAAACCACCAAGCCCCTTCTCTCAAACCTCAGAAAAAAGCTTTTATTCTCCTCCTGAAGTTAAAGTTCATTGATGAAGTGATCGATAGTCTGTCTCTTCTGTCTTGTAAGATCTCTGAAGGGTAGCCTAGGCAGCAGAGGCCGCCATTGATTTTTGTCTGATTTTGCCTGGAGATGGTAACAGAACTTTTTATTGCTAGAATTCTGATTAAGTAAGTCACAGAATAGTCATTTTAAAGTATTTTGTTGCAGACTGCAGCAGATTTTCCTTCAGTGTTTATGAAGACCTTGTCACATTTTTTAGCTTTTATTTCCTGTTGACTTTTATTCATAAAGCAACTACGGTACTCAAATAGCATATACCAGTCATTGAGATGACTGGTATATTAATAGTTAATGATCAGCCAGTTAATGATCATTTTAAAAGGAAAGAGATTTTATTATAGTTACAAAGTGTAATAATAAAATTACAAAATAAAAAATATATATCATTAAAAGTAAAGTTTTAAGTAATATCATCTGCTTTGCTAAATTAATTGTTGTGATTTTATTACCTTAATGTGAATTTTTTGTATGTATTTGTGCAGTGGACCCCCTTGAGAAAGCTAAATTTTAGCTTGATTTTTATTGATAAAGCACCTTTGAAGTGTAAGTGCAATGCAGTGTTTTAAAAATCAAGGCAAGCAGAGAAATGACAAAGAAGAACAGTCATCAAAACATGTACAGTATAGAAATGATATACCAAAACTATAAACTATCATAATCGATTGGAAAAAGAAAGTTCAGAAGATTGAAAATGTACAAACACCAGAAGAGTAGATTTAATCAAGTCTTAACCAGAAAGATCTGTGGATTTAGTCAACGTTCTTTCAAAATTTGGATTTTAAACTTGGTGTCAAAGGCTGAGACAGTTTCTGTATCTTGTACCCAAACTGTGGAGCCTGAAAACTAAAAGCTCTGCATTTGATTTTAATCTTAGAAATTCAGGGAACTACAAGTAGGCGGGTATTCTGAGAGCTCAGAGTTCTTCTGGGGGTCATATGGAATGATGAAATCTTTCAGATAAGATGAAAGTAGACCATTAAGCACGTTTCATATTGTAAAGGGTACTTGGATCCAATTATAAATTCTACAGGGAGACGCTTTATTGAGACTATGATAGTGATGTCCTTTGCACGGTCACAGGGCCACAGCGCTTTTGGTGAAAGCAAAAGGATTTCACTGGATGAAGTCTGTAAATTTATGACATCATGCGAAAACGGTCAGCTCCATGAGACCTGGCCTTAAAGAAGAAGCCACAATAAATAGATCAAGTGAATTTGGAATAGCCAAATGCAGATATTGATGTGACCTTTTCCCAGCTGGAAATCCCTGAAGAGCAAAGGTCTTTGGGGTGATAACCACGTTGCTTGTTGTCAATAATTCAGCTGATATTCTATACCACCATAGATGCACGTTGTCGCTAGATAGTGGGCTGGGAGCAATTGAGATTATTGCTCTCTCCAACTTGAGCTAGGTATGTGTAATTGTTACATATAGTTACTTTAAATAGCCTCACTAAAAGATTGATGCACTGCTTGGAAACGCTTGATTGCCATTGTGTATTTCAAGTCAAATAGATTTTTCTGAACAAATGAATCACATTGTAATTGTGCTAGTTGAGTCATTGAAGAAGCTTTCGGGGGTGTGACATCTTGACAGTATTTTTCATTATACTCATGTTTTCTTGCATGCAAATTTAGTTAATGTAGAAACGTATCCGTAACTATTTGAAGGATATACATGCAGCTTTATGCAGACAATCATGACCCCCAGAGGATAAAGCCTGTTTCTTTTTGGTCCTCTCCTTAATGTTGCAGATCAAAGGTTTCATTTGTCCATTAGAAATAAACTAAACTAAATTAATCTACTTAATTGATTGTCTTTAAAGATTTTGCAGTCATTTGTTGTTCCCAAATGATACAGTATACAGACTCCCTTTAATCTGGGTGATCATCAGATTCCTTCCTCCAGCCCCATCATAAGGCGAGTCTATTGTGATGTTATTCTAAGGAGTGGCATTAAATCTTTGTAGTAAAATTATTTTATAGCTCTGTCGTCATTATTAGATCTAACTTTATTTAATTATTTGGTTCATGACCAAATCTAAGCATAACAAATGACATTCCTGTCAGACTGCATAGTACCTTGTGTTTGGTAACAAATATAAAATGTTTTGATGGAAAAGTTGACCATGTAAGGTAATAAAGTGACAACAATATATATCCAGACAGTCAATTTCACACTGTCGCCATGATATTCTGCTAAATAAAAGGTTTCTTTGTCATGCAGCACCGTAACACAGGATATGATTCATGTTTTTAAATGGTGATGCAAATCTTTTCATTTTCTTCAAAGTCTTTATTATGTATACACATTACATGATTCTGGACAGACATAGATGTTAATTATGACTTTATCTAATCCTGTAATTCTAGGTTCATTTTTCCCGAACAAAACCAAACCCATTTACTGCAGTAATTACTGCAGCTTAATTAGAGAACGAATGAAAAGAGCTTTAGGTGAACTTTTTCAGTTATCTGATTTGCTTACACGCAGACATCCAGTTGTGCTGGAGTCCCATGATGAGTGCAGGGTTCAGCCCTTCATGAAGTTGTTTAGGATGCAGGCGATTGCTCCGGGCTCTCACCATATCTTGTCCCCGAGGTGGAGACCAGCTCGTTGACAGACATAAATTGCCTTCCTCTCCCCTCCTGAGTGAACTTGGTGGAAGCGCTCCACTGCACTTGATAGACACTACCAAGAGTGGTCAGGGCACACACTGTTAATAATCCTTCCCTCTGCACAAAGTCTTACTCTGTATGCTTACAGGTGAACTGTAGATGCCCACAAATTTAAGATGTGCAAAATGTAATTGGGATCTGATTAAATTGTTCGCACACCTTCATCGTCTTTGCTTTATTTGTCTGAATATTTCACTTCTGTTTGTTTATGAGAGGCAGAAGAAGTGATAGGAAGACAATTTAGTAGATATTAGATTAGGTTATTCGGAGATGAGGTCACACGAAGGAGAAGAGGAAGGAAGAGTTTAGAAATTGCAGGTACATTAAGAAGGATGTGCTGTTACTAAAGGTGAGAAAGATGATGAGGAAAAAAACAGTTTTCTGTGTGTGAGTATGTATCCGTGTTTGTGTGTGTGCGTTGGAGTCTGCAGAGGCAGTCAAGCAAGAAATTACGAAATGGAGAGAGAAGGTAAGTGAATGTGAGATGGGGAAAGAGGAGGAAAGTGGAGAGAGAAAGATGGAAAGATATGGGGGTCAAAGATGAGTAGAAATAGAAAGAAGCAGTTTGGAAATGATAGTAAAATGAATTATGACAAAAGAGGATAAATGGACTGAAAGGGGAGGCGGCGGAGGAGGAGCATTTTGTCACCCCTGGAGGGGGACGATTCTCAGAGAATCTGTCTTTCACCTTCACTTAATTCATGCTGTTGTCCCATCCTCCCATCATCTACTGTGATGTACCCAGACCTTGTGTGTCTGAGGGATGAGGTGGAGTGGGCGGGGCGGATTGAATAAAATGGCTTTGTCCTTGAACAATTGATTTTATATGATATTCAAAATATATTTTTATATGTGCGTGTAGTTCACGGTGCATGTTTATGTCCTTGGTTGAAGTTGTAATCTAAGTTTTGTGGGTGGTCCTGAAATAACTAATGTCAGAGGCAGAGATGAATAAAGAAAGACAGACTGAAGGACGTGTTTTCCACCCGAAAATGATAAATCTTTTGATCATGTTGCAGTGCAGCATGCAAACCGTGTACAAAGAACAAACAACACTGTTCTTGGTTCTGAAACAATAGCACTCCATTATTTTGAGACTACATTTAAGTGATAGCTGCTTGTCCAGTACTGTGCAAAAGTCTTGAGCTACCCTGCAATTCTTTATGTACTGATTGGAAAACTGAGTATGGCTGTGGTAATTTAATGAAACTCACAAATATAATTAGAAATACAGTATGTGAGAAAAAGACAGGGTTTGTAAAATTCTAGCAAGCATGGAAGTTTAAATCTGATTCACCCAGCTTTTTTTTTTTTCTTATGGCTGTGTTTTGTTTTTTTTAATAAAAAAAAATAAAAAAACGCAGCCTGAATCATCATACAAGATTTATGTTTCATTCTTTAAGTAATCTTCTGAAATAGTTCTCCAGACTTCTGGAAGGATATTTCAAAGCTCTTCTTTGGATGTTGGCTGACTTCTATTGTGTTTTCTTTTCAGATGAGCCTACGCTGCTTCAGTAATAATAAGGTTCAGGTTCTGGGGAAGATTTATCACTCCATGAAACTTGTTGCAACTGATTTCCAGTCCAGTTCGTTGGGCATACCTCAGCCTTTTCTCCCTGTTTCCCTTCGTTAAGAATGGCTTCTTAACAGCCACCCTTTCACGGAGATAATTTCTGAGGCTTCATTGACCTAAAGGGTCAGAAGCATCTCTCAGGTCCTGTGTAAGGTCTAAACAGATTTTTTTTTTGCCCATATGTCCGAAGGAAATACATTTTAGATACTGTTGATAATATTTTTAGGGCTGCCACTTCTTGTTTTGTCCTCTATTTGTCCAGTTGTCTTTTAAAGCACACTGCATATGGTGCTGATGACTATCAAGTTTATGTAGGTAAAAAAAAAAAAAGGGACAGCCAATATCCAAGTAAAATATTTAAAGAGCCTACATAGAGCCTGAAAAACTGTTACTCAAGACAATGTTTGAATATTCCAAAAGAAGTATTTTTCCTTGGATGAAGGGTATAAAAAATTAAGGTAGCCCAATACGTTTGCACAGTTCAGTTTCTTGCACTTCAGTTAGTTTTCTGTATGCATAAACAATTAGCAGGGAAGAACAACTGAATTGGAAAGTTGAAAACAATCTTCTCACAGTTAGCAGAATAAATGTAATCAGTAACAGACTGAAAGTTATTAAATACAACAATAGTTTTTCCCAGACATATCAATGTTTTTAACAACTAATACTTGCGGTCTAAGTGAAACAGAAATACATCCATGTTCTGAGTGTTTTTAATCATCCAGCCAAACATTAAAACATATTTACTATTTAAATGAAAAATAAGTCTTAAAATCATAAAAAAAAAGTAGTGTTCTCTGTTCTGAGACACAGAGAACATGTCCACTGATGAAACTGATCAACAAATCTCAGATCAGCTCAAATGAAAAACACTAACAGACAACCTGAGCTTGTTTTATTCAAGTAAACTACTTGGATGTCAAATCATAATCAAACATAGCAAGTAGAAGGGCAGTTACCTCCCAGCTTTTGACTAAGTTGCCAGCATTGTTAAATAATGCAACTCCTCTTCCCATGTCAGGTTAGACCTGAGAGAGAGTTGCAAAAATGCAATGTGAGCAGGGAGAGGGACAGACTCAGTTCAGCAGTCCCAGGTGTATCTGTTTCTCTGTAATTCTTAGCTGCCACCGGTAAAAGGTTTACAAAACTGTCAGGTGAAAAATAAGGCAGGTGTTGGTAATGAATCTCAACTCTCTTTCCCATGTTTCTGCACGTAGCATCCCCCGACTAAAGTTACCACTTAAACCTTGGTTCAGTGTTTTAGCAGAATCCCCTCCCACTTGAAACACACACAGTTGCATCGCTGTATGCTGTTAGTGAGGAGGGATTCTGCTACAACCATCATTACAGTTTACACACACTGATATGATGCTTGACAGCATGTGCTTGATCTAAATGTATAACTAAAACAGTCAAGGGGTGACTCAAAAGTAAGTTTTTTCTTTGTGATCACCTAGCTTGACCAACGTTGCTTAACGTCTCCTTAAAAAAATCATATTTGTCACAAATAGCTGTACAGGAGGTATTTTAAGTGGCCAGCATTACAGTTCTGCCCTACAGCACTCTTTTTCCTTTTTCTCCTTCCTGCAGCCTTTGCAAATATTGAAATATTGAATTCTTTTTTTCTTTTAGTCTATTTTTGGTGTTTTGTTGACAGGTTAAGTGTGATGCTGCTGTGGTCTGCCATTTATATCAAGTAAAAGAAAAAAGGCTTTTTTTAAAGCATTAATGTAAAGAATCCAGATGTAGTAATTGAGTTTTTACTGCCCTTCTGTTTGAGACAGTGCTTATTTTTTAACTCCTCCTTATCTCACTCACTGCTTCGCTTCCCCGTAATATGTCGTACTTATCTTTCCCGTTTTCTTTTCTTCTGTCCCCAGGTGTGGGAGATGCTGTTGAGTTCCAAGGCTCCGATGGTTAATGTGTTCATGGCTGTGCCAACTATTTACGCTAAGCTGATCCATTACTATGATCAGCACTTCACACAGCCTCATGTGAAGGACTTTGTCAAAGCAGTCTGTAAAGAAAGAATCAGGTACTGGTTGTTCAGTGGTGCAAAGTTTCCTTTAGGGTAAATATTTATTTTTTCCCATAAAGGTGTGGATGCTGTAAAGAATGCAATGATTTGGAAAGGATTTAAATCCCAGGTTGAATTTTAAACTCTAAAACAACAAATTGATTGTTTAAACGGAATATTTTTACCTTTTTAATTTATTTTATATCTATAAAGATATCTAAATACTTGTGTGTGTATAACCAACTTCTATTTCAGCTTGATTAAAATGCATCATAAGATAAGTTCATGTTGATTACTTTTTCATTATTTTCATACATCAGGCTTTGTTATTTATTGGGCAAATCAATAGTCGGCCAAAAAATAAAAAATAAAATAATACGACCACACCTCTATTCCTTTCACCTCATACATTCTATACACCGCTGTCTCCCTCTGCACCAGGACTAAAGCTCTTTCAAGCAGATTGTAAAGCCACATTGTTTTGTCTTCAGCTTGTCACCTTTCCCATTAGAGTGCAGTAACCGCACACTTTTAATCATGTTTATTCTTTTTTAGTTTGGTAGTTTTTCATGAATGTCTGCAGTTCCTACAGTTTTAATCGAGTTTTAATCGAGTCACAGAAGAATCGCGATTCTTTGTTTGACGATTCTGAATCGATTTTTTAAAAATTCTAAAATTGATTTTCAAAAAAAAAAAAATTATTATTATTATTTTTTTTTTTATTTGAACATGCAGTCTAGGCAAAAAAAGTTCACTTCAATATGAAGTATAATTAATTATGTAGCAGTTTACTTCAGAAAGTTTATATTTTTCATTCATTCTGTAGTAAAGGTTTTTAATGTGGGAAGTAGAACATTCAGAAGATTATATATCTTTTCAATGCTATAGTAAATAAAAAATCTGCAATATTGAAGAATAGAAATTGAAATTTAATCTGCACTTACAAAAAATCATAAAAGAATTGAATCGGTAGAAAGGCATATTGTCTCAGCCCTGCTGGAATTGGCACCTTTTTTTTTTACTAAGAGTAATGATGAGAATGATGAGTATCGATTGAAACAAATCTTCACTCCACGAATCGGAATCAAATCGTGAGTTGTTGAAAGATTCACATCCCTACTGTATTGGCTTTGTGCTTGAGATGTTCTTTTCCGTTCCAAGCTGAATCCCATATATTTTTTTCTTGATAAAAAAATCTACACAAGAAATGTCTCCTACATATTAATCCTCACAAAACACCTACAGTACATTGTACATGAATGCACAGCAGGACACTGCACTGCAGATTTGTCAAGGAATTAACAATGATACATTTTGTACGTTTGGTGTAAGTTTTATTGGTATTATGATAATAATAATGATTAAAAAACTTTTTCCATGTCTTTTCAGGCTCATGGTTTCAGGCTCAGCAGCTCTGCCTCTTCCCACTCTGCAGCGCTGGGAGGAAATTACAGGACACACACTGCTGGAACGCTACGGCATGACTGAAATAGGCATGGCTCTGTCCAACCCTCTCAAGGGTCCCCGAAATCCAGGTACTAATATTTGACCACGCTTATGAAAAATACAAATTAAAGTCCCTTTCACACCAGCTATGTTTCACTTTTCTCAAAAACCCTTCACATTAATAGATAATGATGTCACTGACCCCTCTAAGAAAGAATGACACTCTTGGTCTGTTTCCAGCCAGACATGGGTTGGATAATAACCAGAAACTTGGATCAACGGCAGGAAATTAAGCCTGAACAAATTGGCAAAAAAATTAAAGATGAAAAGAACAAACACCAGTTTGAAAACCCTTTAATGGCAAATTAACCCTTTAACAGCCTGCTCTGCTGTTTGGTAGAGCAAATTTTTCGGTGACAATAACAAATTTCATCACAAATCTGTTGAAATAAACCTGCCTGAGCCATCACTTGGTTTCGTTATGTAATGTCAAAAGTAAGTGTTTGTTATTCCATTACCATTTCAAAGTTTCACCATTTCACCAATTTACTGTAATTACTTTATCATCAACTGCCATTTGCTAAAAAGAATGTTTATTCTTATCATCATTGTCCAAAGGAAAAATGTTTTCTTAGTGCAAACTTTAAAAGGGTTAAACCACGTGCTACATTTTTCACCTGCTTTTAACAGGTGTGAACACCAGTAAAGTTGCAGGTATACTGGATTCTATCGAACAGCCAGATTTCCAAAAATATATTGTAGACAGATGGTGGAATGAGGATTTCAGATTATAACCACTCACATGACACTTTCATTAGTGTGTTTATTCAGTCTCAGTTCTACAGATGGTAAAAGTTTGGTTCGGTAGTGATTCCATCTGACGGTTAAAGGAATTGAAGATACTCTAAGAAAATGTTGGTGTTGTTTTCTGTCAGTATGTATGCTGGTGAGAAAGGCGATGAAAAGAACAAAAAAAATGTCATCAACATTTTCTCTTTGTAGATGTGCAGTAAGCCTTACATTTAGTTGACAGAAAACATGAAAGTGCTGAAGAATTTAACATAGTAGGCTGAAAAAGGAAGTATATTAAGAGCAAACGTTTTTTTTGCTTTTTCTTATTTTGTAAAGATAACGTTTCTTGTGGAACGGCTGATACATTTTCAAAGAAAACTTGCCTTTCAAATCTTTTAAAACAGCAGCGACAGCGGCGTGGATGGATAGCTGTGCTCTAGTGGCTGCCATGAGTAATGTAAACAAACACTGCTTGCCGACTTTACCAGCGCTTCTGTGACGTCATCGTTTTGAACCCACCAATAAAGAAAAAAGAAAAAAGGTGGATAAGCCCGTTTGTGATTGGCTCCAGAAAAAATGGATTGGCAGCAGCAGAAATGTATGTGTGAGTATCTAGAGTGATCTGCTGGGCAGAAATATACCGCCGTCAGATCAGGTTAGCAGAAGCCAGGCTAGCTAATCATGCCCTCAACATGAAATAACTGAACACATCATAGAACTTTAGTTTACAGCACCATCTATTGTATCCTGGACACACTTCTCAGTGGTTATGCAAAATTTTTATAAAAGTGTATTTTTTTACCCAAGTTTACAGTAAGGAAATATACCACTGTTCTAACAACCCTCAGCACCATGCAGCAGTATTCTCCTTGATCTCCCCCCAAAAAATAAGAAAATTCTTGCAATGTATTCCAATTGCAAGAAATAATGTTAACCATCCAAATCTGCTCTGATCTAAATTGGATGTGCTGAATGAAAAATCCCACCAGATCATAAAGGGAAGTTCTGCTGTCAAACATGTTTATGTATAGTGCTAATGCTGCACTGTATAAAGGCAAGTTATTTGCAAGTACATGTCAAAGAAAGACCTTCTTCAGATTTAAGAAGGAAAAAAAAACAGGAAAAGCTAAAAGTGTGATTCTGTAAATACTGTGTCAGCAGAAGAGCATTTGGTAATAATAATAATAGTAATAACAATAATGATAATAGTAATAGTAATAACAATAATAAAAAAATAATGATAATGATAATAATGCATTTTATTTATTAAGCACTTGACATTTGTGAAACATCTCAAAGTGCTACAAGTCCATTTGGGAAACAAAATTTTTAAATCTGAAGATGCTTTTGAGTTGTTAAAAAGGTGCCTCGGTGACAGCTTTGATGTGGCTGCTGAAAGTCAGATCTATGTCTACAAACTAGGTCAGTGATTTTCAGAGCCTGAGTCTCAAGATAACTACCAATTCTGATCCTCTGCTCTTTGCTACCAAACAGAATAATCTCAGTTTTATCATCATTCAATTGTGGAAAATTCCCTCATCCAGATGTCATTTGCTGTAGTCGGTTGAGGAGAATGTTATGGTCAATAGTGTTAAATGCAGCAGAAAGGTCCAGAAGGATAATCAGGGACGGACCAACGGAAATGGAATCCGACAAAAGTTTCTCACTGGCCAAGTGCTTGATGATGACAGCTGGTGAAAGACAGGAGCAGGAAACATTTCTTTATTTTGGTTTTTCATTTGTTAAATGCACAAATTAAAACTTGACTCGTTGTCTTTTACTCTTTTCAAACAGTGAAAATGCCTTTTACACAGATTTACGTTAGTCATTGTAGCGTCTTGTCAAGTTTGCTCTGCTCTTACCTACAGTGTAGAGCAGAGCAAACACAAAAAAGGTAACTTCCTGGAATAAAGAGCCTTTTGTATCAACACATGTGTTGTCTTTCCAACATTACTGCAGCATGTTGCCAGTTATCCTTACACTTTTTTAATTCCATAGTGCTGGTTTATAAATAAGTGGCAGACCACATAAAGAGATGAAGAAGAAAGACACCTGACTAATTTGAAACCTGTCTTTTCTTGTTCCTTCACTTCACATCTGCACAACTTTAAGCAATCGAAGCACTTGCTTAAACTTAGGTATTAAACGTGTTGGTTAGGGTTTGGAAAACATCATGGTCAGGCATTAAAAAACACAATAAAATACATTTCCCCCCCCAAAAAAAAGCTTCACTTACATTTGATGCAAGTCACATGATAGTCATGCTACCAGCATGGGAAGTGATGCTTTAAGTGTATCATGTGCCTTCAAAAGTGGGGCAGCAGACTGAATCAAACTGTTGGTATAGCCAGAGAAACTGATAAACAGAGGGAAATAGTTAATTATTTAATGCATTGATTAAAACAACAACAACAAAATAATTGTAAATGTTTATTTCTACCAAGCCACTTTGTAAACATCATTGTCTTCTTTTTTGGGTTTCCCTGCTACTCAAGAGGGAATGCATGTTCCTTGTGTATTTTAAGTTCTCAAAGTTAGGATGACAGAGCACCAATTAAGGGAGACAGCTCATAACTGAAGACCAAACAGGAAAACGGTTATAACAGATCATCCTCAAACCTTCCACCACTGATTGGCTCTCTGGAACTAATAATTACAGTATGTGTGGTGCTGTATCACATAGTCTGACGCTGTTACAGCTTTATTACTTTTCACAAGAAATCTGAGAGATGAGTCGGTTTAATCTTACAGACATCCTCTAATATTAGGATTTTATTAGTCTCATAATGGTCTTTAATTTGTTTTCTTTATTTTTTCTTTTTTGTTTTCACACAGGATCCACCTAATTGGAGATAAAGCCAATGATTGCCTTATCTCTCCCATTGAATCTAATACGGTGATAGAAATGTGTTAAGTTTGTTGTTTTTTGTATTTTTAGTGTATGTGATGGAAGTGGTGGTTACAGAGTGAGTTTGTGCTGATGTGTTTGTTAACCATTAGTGAGGCTGCTGCCCTTATACCATCAGTGAGAATATTTTTTAAGGATATGTTTTCTGTACTTTTAACCACGTTGATCCTGTGGAGAAAATATTTGCCAGTTTTCTATCCTGGAAATGCTCACAGAATGACATGAGCTGTAGATGTTTTTTATATGCTGTAGTGATTCATGCATTTCATGCTATAATCAGTGGCCGCATTAGATGTTGTTGTCGGCTCTGAATTTTTAACAGTTTTCCCTCCCTCACCTGTTTGATTGAGCACTTCTGCTTTGCATGTTGTGTTTATCGTTGGCAGTTTTCTCTGTTGTCATGTCAGGCAAAACCCCAGGATCCCAACTTCGCCTCCCTCACATACACAGAAACAAAGGCAAGGTCTGGAAATGAGGTCAGACTTGTATTGTTTACTTTCCTCTCCTGTGTTCTCCTGTCATCCATTCCCCTCTGTCTCCCCAACATCTCCATCCCCAGTCATCACTTCCTTGTACAGGTAAAGTTAATTAGCTTGCAAGTGGATTGGGTAATCCTCAGCCTGCTGCCTTGTTGGGGTTTTGTTTTGTTTGTTTGTCAGGGAATGTTTGGCAAAAACCAAGCAGCTGTGTTTGATTCCTCTCTGGTGATTATTAGGAATTGCTTCAAGACATCTTTGGTTCTATTGATGTTTCTTCTGCAGCACTTATAAAAGATATGTGTGTGCAGGCATGAGCTTGCGCTTGTTTGAGTCAGTGTGTTCCTGACTTGTCTTTTAGTAGGTTAAAATGGATCAATAACAACCGCAGGAAGCACTCTCAGAAGAGTAGTGTGGTCGAGTCACCCTCCACTCACCTCTCATACACACACACACACACACACACCTGTTTTCTTTCTTCCGCCCGACCAGCTAAGTAGAAGACGACTCACTACACTATATTGACAGAAGCTTTATTAATGAATTTCAACATATTTAGAGCATCTAAGTGGCCTAAATCTTTAGCATATTAATATCAGTGTGGCTTTCTAGGTCATATAGTCCTTCCTGAAATGTAAACATGTGAGATTAGTTCAGCTGGTTCTATCCAATTTCCATATTATCTCAATCTACTCCCTGTTCCAGCTACTTTTTTTAAAGTTATTTTTTGCCCTACTTATTCTTTTCAGCCTTTTTTTTGTCTTTTCTGAAAACAAACACAGTTTTGCCATACTCATTCTGTAACGTCTTTTAAGAAGTACTTGTTGGGGGTGGTGTGTAGCTCACTGTGTTGAGCACCCGCGCCAGATGCAGAGGCCATAATTCTTTGCTTGCAACCCGCTCAGGTTCAAGTCCCGGCCTGGGACCCTTTTGCTGCGTGTCATTCCTTGCTCTCTCTGATGCCTTTCCTGTCCAGCCACTGTCATAAAATGGTCACTAGAGCCCAAAAATACTAACAAAAACACTTGTTGTACTTGTTGAAAAACATTTTTGAAACCTCTACAATACTCACATACATTTTTCCCATCCAGCATGTGCTGGTTATGACCTACCTGGACTCATCAAAGTAGTGCTTGATCGTGTTGAATCATGGAAAACAGAACTGCATGAGTCTTGGAAATTTCTCAAGCTACTGACATGAAAAAAGAAAAAAAGTATGATTGGGGATTGAGAAGAGAGGCAGTTTCCAGGAGTTGAAGCGTAAATAGATTTTAGAGACTTTGTCACTGAGGGAGAGGTGCTGTTTTTCTCATTTTTTGGTGTGCAGTTTTTTGCTCAGTGAGGTGAAGAAATCATGGAGAACTCAGTCTGTGCTTCGGCACCACAATCAGAAGAACAGAAAAAAAGGCTGAAAGAATGACCTTTTGTGCTAGTACCTGTAAACGTATATGGAACATTTTTGTTCTCATTGATAATTTTGCTTTTTTTGGGCTCTTTTAGGATCAGTTGTGCCACTTAAATTGGATTGCTAGCACATTGGATGCAGTACTATTGGACAAAGGACAGTAATATTATTATCCATTGTTGGTGTTTATGACATGATTATTCAGTTGCACATAAAGTGATGTGCTGTTGGCTTCTTTACAGCTTGTCTGATCATCTGACAACCTGATTACAATGTTCATTAGACATAGCAACATTACAGCATTTGAGGCTTTCAGCGTTAAACTCTTCAGCAAATGTCTTTGTCCCATTTAAGTGATTTCAGAGAAAATGATCAGGATCCACACCTGCTCTCTCTCTTCATTTTGCAACAATCTCACACATTAAAAAAAAAACACAAATGGAGCCGTTCAAGTGTCTCAGAACACCCTGCCTATTATTTGACAATTACTCCGGTCATGTCAGTCTTTATCTAAAACATTTTGAGTGATCAATATTTACAAGCATAACACTAGAAAAGAGCAAGTTTATATAATACTCTGTCTTAAATGAGCTGTACTTTAAAAAATCTAACCCTTTAGGACTGTATTAACCTTTCTCACACTGTTTGCTGCAATGCAGGACACTTTTTTTATTTAAACTTGGCCATATTTGGCTTGCCTGACCTTATGACTTAAATTTGTTGGTGACCCTGGTGGTCCATTTAAAAGTAGTCTAGTTATTTTTGTGGTCGGTTGGTTCTTGTATTGATCCATTCAACTCCAGTCCCCCAATCAGGACTTGAATTGATTAGATCAATATGAAGTGAGATACTTGTTCTTTATTCAGGACCTGACCTGCTCTTCATTTGGAGAGCAGTAGTCTGTGAAGTGGCAGAGTAGACACACACAACAACCTGCACACATGCATGTGGAAGACCGCTGAGACCTTTTTTCTGTATTTGCATCTCCTGTGCACTCTTTACTGTAATTACTCAACTCAGGAGGCCATGGTTTCCCACACAAAGATGGACACTGCAGGTGATGTCATTGCAAGTGAAATACAGTTTTTACTCATTTCACTTTTACTTAAACATTACTGAAACTCACAGTTGTGAGCACTCCATTTTTGACATTGAGTTCTATTGGAAATTATTAACTTGTCAGCTCAGTTAGGACATTGTTATGCAGCTTTGCTTCGGTGAAAAAGCCTGTCAAGTGCTCAGCAGTTATAAAGACTGAAGGACTGAATTCATTGTATTCTACAGTAAGTTGCTTGCTTTTTCAGAAGCCACATGGCACAAGTGAAAACCAGAAAAAAACTGTCCATACAGTTCTATTATTTGACATTTACTTGATGTTGATGAGAAAAGGCTGAAAAAGCTGCATCAGGTGTTGCCCAGAAATCCCTGTAACTGTCCAAGTAAGCTGGCTTGTGTTGACTGAGACACATTGCTTTTAGGTTTAGTGTTTTTTTTTACAAGCTCAGCAAACCATTTAGACATTGGTTATGCCCTGCAGATGGAGGTTAATGCCATCTTAGAGGAGAAGACTCCTTCCTCTGGGGGAAATGCTTAAATCAGGGTTGTAAATGGTCACTTCATTGATTACGACCTTTGGAAGTTTTTGACTTCTGTGAGATGATCAAAAATCAAATGTCATGCCATTCCCCTTTAACAGATGATGTTCTGTTTGCTTTCTTTGTGTTTAAATCTTGACAGGAGCTGTAGGGTTGCCTCTTCCAGGTGTGGAGGTTCGGATTGTCATGAATAACACAACCAACACCACGATTGTGGAAGGCACTCACAAAGAGACTCAGGTAATCAATACATGAGTTGATATGACAATGTAATTTATCCACAGGCAGTGGATGTATAATAGAGATATTGTAATTGTATGAACTCTAAACCCTGTAGTTCAGTGGCATACATTTACTAGAAAAAAGGAAATTGTGTAAGATTTGTTCTCATGACAGGAAATACTTGGACCTGGCATAATGAGGCAGGACATGACGCAAAAAGTATCTTGTGGTGTATCTGTTAAACCACATGAATGACAATATTATTGATATAAAAAATGGAAAGCAATATACAGGCAACTGTACTACAGGGCACACAACGCCTCCCTATACTGTATGTCCAAATCTGTCTTGTCAGACTGATTTGGGATTGCAGTACATTTTCTTGGCAGTACTTTGACCAGATTTCTTGTCCCTGAAAAATTGGGTCCTATTGTACCTATGACAACAGCATGCAAGAAATACACACATTCAAAACACAAAATACATAATACATTTTTATTTTATTCTATTTCATTTATAGCAGTTATTTGAAGTTAATTTGTAAAGTATTTGAAAGCATCAGCCACTGCATTAGCTAACTAATATTTTCTCTCAGGAATATGCTAATTCTCAATGTATTGATTCCACATGAAAAATGTTGTTTCTTTTGCATGCAGACTTAATCATCATAGAATATTCTTTTTTTTATTTTTAGTCTAAAATCATACAGTTCAGTGTGTGTTTACACAGCAAACTGCTTTCCTGAAACATAATGCTGATGTTGCATGCAGTAATCAGATGCTAAATAATAACTTGCTATGCTCATTTTAAAAAGCTGTCTTTGTATGTTTGTGCACAACACCTTTAAACATGTTCTTTTTTATCTGCTGTGAATTAATGTAAGTAAAGGTGATTGTTGTTTAACAGTATTTAGAACTTTGGTTTTCAGGCATCATTTTTTGAAGCAGCCTCATAAACATGCTGCCAGCCA
Organism: Atherina boyeri; assembly: GCA_029874935.1. Lineage (NCBI taxonomy): Eukaryota > Metazoa > Chordata > Actinopteri > Atheriniformes > Atherinidae > Atherina > Atherina boyeri. Next base: position 19,446 of record JAPMNP010709284.1, read on the forward strand.
AGGCTTTAGGGGTCTAAACTGCAGACTGACACATACACAGATGAATTGCTGAAAGAGCAGGCAGTGTCTTTTAACGTATCCTGACACACAGCTTGAAAATGCCTGAAACTAGCATGACAATGATGTTAGTCCCATCCATGGCAGTGTTTAGCAAAGATCTCTAGCAGTGTTCATTGTGCCGGTTGTGTTTTCAGTTGATTTCTTGAATGATGTCACCCTGCCTGACAAATGCATTTGCTCATCTATAAGTCATTCAACTTCATGCTGGTCACTTTTAACTGAACCGTATGTTATGCCACAGGTACGTCCAGGTCTTGAGGGTAAAGAAGGGGAGCTTCTGGTTCGAGGTCCATCAGTTTTTAAAGAGTACTGGAACAAACCCCATGAGACCGAAGAGTCCTTCACTGATGATGGCTGGTTCAAAACAGGTAGACCCCCCTCTTCTTCTCCTCCTTGTTTCCTGTCTCACTCCTCAGTGCACTCCTCATGCACACACAGTGGCACACTTCCTGGAAAGGGAGTAAGTTCTATTAATAATTTCCGCCACATGATTGGTGCTGTCGGAACCATTTACAGGAGCAGAGAAGATGTCAGAGGAATTTTTCACCAGTTACAAACTGTACTTTCAGGATATGATTTTAAACACTTAAAAGCCAGAAGTGCCGTGCTGGAAGTAAACACACACACACAAATACACAAAGAGAATATGTGTGTGTTGCGTGCACACATTTTTGGTGGACTATGAGGGAGTGATAAATGGACTATGTGTGTTTTTGGTGCTGCGGGGCATTTTTCCTCCTAAGTGGTTGTGACTGCTCTGGGTCTTGAGGAACCACATAGTGCTCTCTTCCTCTCCCTCCCTCTTTTTCTTTAGTGTGTATGTGTGGTAGCACAGAAGGAAGCTGTCATCAGAGGCTTTCACTCCCTGCAGCCCAGCACTTTTCTCTTTGACCCCCCAAAGGAACCATGCTTTACTGCAAAGTCACTTGGAAACAGGCATTAAGTTGGCAGGGGAGGGCAGATGTAATGAAATAAGAGCTAGAAACAAAAGAGTGAGGAAGTACTGAGTTTGGATATGTAGTGCCCGAGGAGCTGGAAAGCTTTGAGGATGGAGTCAGACAAGGTGGGGATGGGGAACTAGACCTAGATGTAGAGTAGTGGGTCCAGCTAGGAAGGATCGAATGATGGAGAGCAAAGCAAGGCAGGGCAGAGTGTTTTTAATTGGCTTTGCAGGTTGGATGGACAGAGATCCAGAGCACAGCACGTTGCTGTCACACTCCATTACAGCCTCTGGCCACATAATGAGAGTCAGCTCCCCACAGACCGGTCCCTCAAGCCACACACACACACACCCACACACACCCACACACACACACACACAC
>JAPMNP010709301.1:0-11767 GCA_029874935.1 Atherina boyeri
GAACCGGTACCGTGGCCCAAAAACCGTGATACAAACCGAACCGTGGCCACACTGTACCGTTGCATCCCTAATACATGGTCCACACTCACTGAGGCTGCCGAGCTGCCGGATGATGTTGGCCAGGCTGATATTGGTGACACATTCCAGCTCGCTGCGGATATTGGAAGGGATGGTCTGCCGACACACATGCCGTGGCTCTATATTCCTCGTCACCAAAGGCATGGTAGGGTGAGGAGGGAGGGGCTGCCCAACCCTGATGGAGAGAAAGAGGAAGTTCAATTGTGACAAAGACATACAAATATAATAAGAAACTGCAGCACTGACAGAGAATGACCAAGGCCGCTGTCTGATGGCCATTATATAATACCCCAATCATTTCTGCACATTATATCTTTGTTAAAGTAGATCTAATGTTAATTGTATCTGTAGTGGACAGTAACTTGTTCCAGAGCTGCTATACGGACTTAATTCAAGATGTCTGCATTTAGCACCATCCAAAATAAGTAATGACAAGCATCAAATACATCAAAAGGATATTTCAACACCCAATCACAACTGATATTTACATTATTACTATGTACATATGTCACTTGAAATACTCATGGCCAAGTGCTCAAACTGAGATTTCAGTCTAGTGCCAAATAATTACTCAATAACCCTTTTAAATGAACGACTGCGGATTTTAAGTGACTTGCTAACCAACAGATACTGGATTCAGTTTTGAGATGAAAGGATTTTACCTTTTTCTTTTTGCTAATCTTTTGCAGGTTGTTGTCACTAGTACTATGAATCTTACTACCACAATATCAATGACTTTTTTCCCACCATTGTTGGTGTTTTTTGTTTCTTTGTTTTTTCCACTGAATGATAGATTATCCTAGACTCTATATATTGATTATAGACAAAAAAGTCACCTTCACTACTAAATAAGTCACATGCATATAAGAAATGCAAATGCACATGTATATAAAGAGACACGGAGCCAGATACAGCTAAAACAGAAGTAAAACTACAGCTTTGCTCAACTCAGCATCTACCACCGCGCTGAGTGAACCAAATTTAAAAAGGTTAAAAATAAAATAAAGAAGAACTTGCTGGGGTAGCTATTTCCCTACCATAATGTCTACAACAGGGCAAACGTAATAAAGTACATTGATCTGTTCTAATGCCTTACACACAAAGCATTAAGACCACAGGGCAGATGGAATAAATTCAGAATATGACAGCTGTCTTTGGGCGCTCGGAGATTTGAAGCCTGCAGACTCTCCTAAGTACACCCTGCTGCCCGTCTCAGCTGCCTAATTACAAGTATTTCGTGTAACCACTGGAGCTTCAGAAAGTGGTTGAATCGTAGCCTAAATGTTACTCGATGAACAAAGTGTGTGCACTTTTTACTCGAGCCGGCAGGTTGTTGGTTGTGCGTAAACCCAAATGGAGCATATTGACAGTGAAGTTTAGCAACCCCCCCCCAGAACTTATTACAGTTGTGTGCAGCTTATCTTTCCACTATATTCCTCGCCAGTGACAGTCAGCCTTTGACTTACTAGGGCTACAAAAGTTTTAAAACTTCAAACTTGAACACTGCTTCTTTTTTTTTCTTCTTTTTTTTAATAATTCCAAACTTCTATATCAGTTTATAATAACTAAATGTGAAGTAGTAAAATAATTTACGCCCATGACATTAGCTAAAACAAGCTAAGTGTAAATTGGGATCTCGGCCTTGTCAGAGCAGGAAGTAACTTGTAGGCGCCGCTTATCTCGAAGGAACAGCCAAACAACCAATGTTTACATCAGTCACTTTATAAAAACAACACTGTCTAAAAAGGCTTTACTCACCGTGAAAACGTTCAGCTTCAGCCTTTCTCTAAACTGCTTGATAAAGATTCTGTCTCAAGATTTTCTCAAGAAATGTTGTACCGTACGGTAAACGATCGTTCTAAACCAGATAGAGAAACTCCCGGGATTGTGAACTTCTGATTGGCCAAGAGGCAGGAGTTGCTAAAAGCTGATTGGCTATTGTCACTGTCGTCTGATTTAGCTGAGAACAGGATGTGGAAATTTCAACGTAAAAAGCGCAACTCCACCCAAACTAGTGGCAAACATCTGTCCGTAATTTTCGTAAGTGAGGGTGGAGGCAGCACCGCATTCCAACGTGCGCTCCAGCGAGTTGGAACGCGTCCGAGGAATGACTGGCATTGACCAGAATGAAGCGCTTACTGCGCAGAAAATCACTTAAGTTGATAGATAGCAGATTGTTAAGTGCATGCTTCACCTCAACCAAGCCCATGTAAACTGGAAGTACCAGGCTCGAACAGAGAGCATCAACTTTGCATGAAGTGAAAAACTAAATCAAGCATGAAGCAGCCTATGTGGCAAACAATGTTAGGAAACATGTTAATTGGAATTTTGCAATAGGATAACCGCTTCTAGTTTCAATCAGAATGCACTCACTTGCCTTGAAATAAACTAATGGGCCACCAGTACTTTTTTTGCGTAAAGTATCAATAGATACAGGAAATATACAAATTCAGTCTGTAATTGAATTAATACATATACATATATTTATTTATATATACACATTTTCTTTTACCAACAAGTGTGGCCTAAGTGTGCAATTTCCATCTATCTTTTAACTTACTGTATTTGATTGAAAATTTACAAACAAAATAAACGGTTGATCATCAGGATTTTCAAAGTCATGGTGATGGGAAATGACAGAATAATTATTCGAACATTATGTTTGTAACAGGCAGCACAGTGACGTGATGGCAAACGCCATTGCCTCACAGGTACCAGCCCAAAACATAGCTGTTTATTGGGTGATTGTAATTCTCCCTAGATGTTAGTGGTTGTTAGTCTGTCGGTCCTGCAATGGACAGGTGACCTGTCCAGAATTTTCTTACACAATACTTCACAAAACAGGCCCCAACAACTTTGCAATAAGTGGAAATAGAAGATGGATAGATGTTTGTTCTCTTGGCTCCGTACACCATCACATTTTGAAATGATCAACATGCAATTGAAGTGTACAAAAAAAATTTAAGAAACTATCCAATAACATGACATACCTGGATGTAATGCCAATAATTGGATTTGTATCTGCTAGCTGTTACCTGAATCTCCCACTCTGCTGTCCAAAGAAAGTATTGATGGCTTGATTGATGCTAAAGACAATTAAAAAATACACCTAAAAATCATTGCAGTGCCTATATCTACAACCTGATGCGATCATTAAAAGTAATGGAGCAACACAAAATGATTAGGACACCATGTAAGGAAACTAAAATGAAAGACTGCAGAGTTGTTTTACTTGTGTGTCCCACCACACAGATGAATAATGACCTTAAATGTACCACAAAAGTAAACCGATTTTATGGAAGGACAGAGGACCCATAAACAAGAAGTAAATCAAGGTGTCTGCAGTTAAGACCTGGCTAAGGTATCTGGTGATGCCCAAAGGTTTCTGATATATTTGCAACCCAGTTTTAAAAGAATCAAATGACTGAACTTGTGAAATGATGAGATACTTAAAAAACAACCAAAAAAGTCTATGTCAACAATTAGTGCAATATTTCTATTTAGCACCTTGATTTAAAGTACAAAAAATATATATATTTAGTGACTTGTTAATCCTCTGCTCTGGTGTACATGGCTAACGTCTTAAAAAGTTAATACTGCCAATATACTTGTGGATGTGACTGAATATGCTGTTGACAAACTAAACATTTGATCCATTGTAATATTATGCAACAATCCATTATCAGGATTCTCATTGGTCTCTCTTTTTACATCTGGTATTTTTTGTGGCATTATTGTACATTTTAAATATTCAGCATTTTCTTCTCTGTTATGCAACATGCGACAGATGGCAAAGATGCCCGATTGTAGAGCAGAATTTTATATATTTTACAGTAGGTACAGTCAAGTCAGGCTTAATAAAATGTTTGGCTCTTCAACATAAAGATTTATTGCACATAAAAAAGTGATTTAGTGTTACAGAGTCAACACAAATAAATTAAATACTCTGTTGAATGCACATTCAAATATCAACTGACTCAAGATCCATGTAATTAAAAAGATATATCACATTTGTTCAGCAAAAAGAATAAGGAAAAATGTAATCCAGCATAGGATGATATTTACAAAGAGTGCGTCTATTGTTCAAATGAAAAGTCAGTTGATTTCATTTATAGAAATTGTGCTTCTATCCAGTTACATGACCATATTTGGTGAAACTGTTCAATATGTATGAACAGGACAGCGTTTCCTTCGGAAGGTTGAATTGTCAAATGCAGATCATTTAATGTCCACTAGAGGGAGATGTAATGTGAAAAACTGTAAGGTAAAGAACATCTGTTTCAAGTCTTAACCTTCTCAATCTTATTATATGCTATCCACATCAGCGTTGCACAACTCTGTTCATGTTCAAGTGTGACTGTCAGTGTCGCATGTTGGCCCAGCTGAGTGTGTAGGAGCTGTGAACATTTTCTATTGTCTGTTTCAGGACACTGTGACCCTCTCCAGCAGAGCTGTGAATCAGCATGAGTCCAGAAGCTTGAAGACCCCGAAGGACACTGAACCAAAAGCGAAGTACCTCTTCATCTGTTCCTCCCACCTCAAACCCTGCCCACTGCAGGTGCACCGTGGCAACCAAATGATGAATTTTTTGAAGAGTTCCTGCCTCAATCCAGTTTTGGAAAATACGCCACTCGGCACTTAAGAGGTCAGCATAAAGAAAGTGAACCTTAAGAGAAAACAGATTATAGAATAGAAAATGTTGTCATGTGGATTTGTACTTAATGCAATCCAGATATAATGGTCCTCTATTCAAAGTATAAATAATATAATGTATTTTTGTTAAAATACCTACATTAAACATAGGCTCTATTTTGCTTTCAACAGGAGAAACATTATTCTGTTATCATTAGGAGAAAAGGCTTTTTGGAACTGACATACCGACTGTATATGTGGTGAAAACTTTGGAATCAGGAAATGCTCATCATGTGCCTTACCTATTTCCATGGGAGAAGGAATTTGTAATCACATCTCTAACATTAGCCTAGTATCTTAAAACCAAATCAAATTGTTATAAAGTCTTTACAAAAAGTACATCTTACATGGACTGCAGGTATGTAACTCCCTCTTGTGGCTGCCAGATATAATTGGGCCACTCTGTGATTCACTCACTTAAACTGTTGCCATGGCAGCCAGAGATGGCGCAGAGCCCTGTTGCTATGGTAACAACCAAGTAAAAGAGCTTTCTGGGTATGTTGGGGTGAACAGAGTCTAAGGTATGTTTGTTTGGCGGGTGTTTCTCAAATTTTGTTTGTATTCGTGTGGGTTTGTGTGTATGTATACGTAAAAGAGAGTGTGCCTCTTACAGTCCGGTGTCCCAAAGCTGCCATAATATCTGCCAATGTTTGAGAAACAGTAGCCAGGTTGCCTCTTGTCTTGTGCCTGCGTCTCTTTGGAGTTCTCCAATCTAGCCACATCTTGTGCTGGATGACACCGCCTCTGTTGCCGCGGTTACTAGTCAAACTGTTGCTAAGGTGACCACCAGATGCATTGGAGTTGCTGGGATCAAAACTGTGGACTTCACATCCTAGCTTTGACACAGTCTTCAGAAAGTCTGCATCTCCTCCATCCATACTGAAGAGACAAAGAGAAACACAAAAAGACAGACAGGGAGGCAGGGAGGCACGAAGGTTGGTTTTGAAGATTACTGCATGCATGATTAAATATGCATTGCATTGTTTATTCCAGCTGTGCCAGTGATATGAATGCACAAGCACAACAGTGGCATAAGTGCATGGTGCAGACATAGGGGCGCACCTGAAGGAATATGCAACACATGGTCCATCTGCAGCTGGAAGGAGCCAGTCCTCAGCGCACAGCTGCCAGTGAGCTGAAGCCACAGGGGGCTGTGTTGCCTGAGTCAGCTCTGGAGATAAGATCCTGGAGCAGTTCAGCTATGTTCAGACAACGAGATGGGTTAGACAAAGGTCTGGGAATAGTCTGTTGCAGTATTAGCATTGAAATGAGAAGGAAGAAAATCAAAGTAGAAGAAAAATAGAAGTAGTTTGAGTTTGTTTCAGACAGTGTTTTCTCCAAGTAAACTTAATTGTGTTTTGATTAAATAGTTTTTTAACATGTCCTTCATTTCATGATAACTGTTTACCCACTGTCATTTACAGTTTATCTTTTAGTTTGCACTGAAGAGCTAAAGAATATCACACACCCCTCAAAAACAGGACAATATTCCTGATTTAAATTTAAGCAACAGCTTTCCCACTCAGTTTTCCAGCACTTGGTGTTGCATAAGTCTCAGCTCTTGTTTTGGGAGTTTCCAGTCTGGAACTGAACATCCTTACTGGCTCCAGATTTGGCAGAATTCTGCTGCCAGCATATTGACAGCGCCTGACTGATCATATTACTGCAATGTTAACCCCCACGCTAGTCTGCAGTCGTAGGAGTAAAGTAGTTTCTGAAAGTGAGGAAAAAATACATTTCTTTTATTGATTGCTGTGAAGATTTGGCAAGATCTAACTCCTGGCTACAAAAATTTTAAGTTCTTTCTTTGCAGCAGTGTAGCCGGAGACCTTCTGGGAAACAGTCTTATATATGCTTATTTGTCTATAATATGTTAAGTAAGTTGTTAAAGTCTTCTGAAAGGCCCAGAAACCTGAGCAGAATTGACCCAAGGTTATGAAAAAAGTAAAAAAATACATTTCAGCCACTCAACATTATTGCTCCCTCTTTGTCTTTGTTCCCATTTCAGCTATTTACTTATCAAATACAGAAGTTGTTTTCTAAATTTCCTTGCACATAGCAATGATTCAAATGTATTCATCTGAAAAGGGACATTTTAGTAGTTGCTTACAGCCCTCTCTCGTTTCCAGCTTGTTATGACTGGTAAGAAGAAGAAACTTCATTCGCTAAGAGGTTTCTGGGCAAATATGTTGCTCCCTAGACTTTTTTTTTTTTTTTTTAAGGATTTTTTGGGCTCTAGTGGCCTTTATGACAGTGGCTTTGAGAGGAAAGGGATCAGAGAGCAGGGAATGACACGCAGCAAACTTTGTATTCCATTTCATCTCAAATTATGATCTTGTCTTTATGCACTATTCATGTCAGGTCTGTAAGCTTTGTAAACTACAGTTTCATTGTTACACTATATCATAGACATTAAATGAAATATCAGACAATGCATTTTGAAATTCAATGACATTATTTTCTGTTTGTTGTTTCAATTTAAATACCTTTTTGGAGGCAAGACATTTTCATTTGACAACACAACTGTGTTTTAGAAGATGCTCTGTGCAGCCTACCTGCAGGTTTGTGATGTACATGATGATACGATTGAGTTCTGCTGTGAAAGACGGCTTGTCTGCTGCCCACTCCTGCATCTCAACCGCTCGGGGTCCCACCTGGGAGCATGCATAGTTACTGTATATCAATATATAGATGCTACAGAGTAAGAAATGCCAAGATATCCAAAGGAATTTTAAAGTAGTTTGAATAATCCATTGGCATGACAGTAAGTGAGGTGTGAGAGCTGAGGAGGCAGGTCACAGGCACTGACCTCAGGGCTGCTGGTAGCAGCAGCCCTGAGGCTCCTTATAGAGACACACACTCACTCAAACCCCTTTTTCACTCCTAACAATGAACCTTGTGGTCACCATGGCAACCTCTCTGGAGTAGGAGGGGTACACTAGAATGAGTCAGAGTTTAGCCTTAGGCAGAAAAAGTGAGAGAGTGAGAAAAAAAATAAAGGGAGAATAAAAGACAGAGGGTGTGAGGTGAGGAGCAAAGGGTAGAGGGGTTTGGGGTAAAGAGGGGACAGATGCACCTACACACAGATGGAAGTTGAAGTACTCAGCAACAGGACACAGACAGAAAGAGAGAACAGCTGACATCTCGCTCTGATCTGGGGTCAGAGCAGTGCTTGCCCTCTTGCCCTCGCCTGTTCTATCACATCGGTAATAATTTACAGAGCTGTGCACAAACTGGCCAAACATAAACTGGACTAGGACTCCACAGCAACAGGGTGTCTTTTTTTGTTTGTTTGTTTTCAGCAGTGAAGCAGGTAGTATACAGTCGAGTAGATGGCACAATACCTTTATCTGCATCAGTGGAATTTGAAACAATAGGCCCCTGGTCATCAATGTCTGTAAAAGGCTTTTGACTTGTCCCAACAAAGACCTAAATATCCAGACCATTTGTGCTTGCTTGTTCTGCATGTCTAGTTATTTATTCAGCAGATATTTTGCAGCGGTTTGCACCACTTTGCTGTTAATCTGCATCCCTTCACATCACTTGAAGTCTGCTTTTCGACGTTTATATGTATCAAATCTGTCACTGTTTTGTCATGTTGCATCTCTTTATTGTTGTTTAGGTATATTTTGGTCTTTCTATGTTGTTCTGATCATATTGCATCTCTATTGGTCACTTCATCTCATCACAGTCATTTTGCTTCTCTTAGGGGTCATCTCTTGTTGCTTTGTCTCACATGAGCCTTTTCCTATTCTCATTGTACTGACATCTAATTTAGTTTTTTTTTTTCTCTTTCTCTAACAGGTTCTAAAATCTGACTTCTAGTTTAAAAAGCATTAAATGATCTTCAGCATCCGGCCATTTCAGGTCCACTGAGAGATTTGCACAGCAAAGCCGATTTTAGTTTTTGATGTTCACCCCCTGTGGAACGATCATATTAAAGTGAGGGTTGATAAAACTGCCAGCTCATCTAAATATGGGATTAAGACAACTTTATATAAATTTATCAAACAAACAACCTTTTTTATTTTTATTTTAAGTTGAATGTTGATTAAAAATGGCCACACAATAATCATATGTAGAAGTAGCTTGTAAATTGGACCATTCACTCTTATATTTTTTTATGTGGGTTTTTTTGTTTTTTAGAAAATGTTATTCATCTATTTATTAGCAGCATCTTAATGCATGGCATTAAGCTCTTTGCATTATATTCATACATTAAAACTCTTAAACAAATAAACTTGCCTTGCCTTAAGATACTCTGTCATCTGATTAGGGGTAACCTACTGTATATTAGAAGATGCCTCAACAGAGTTAGCCTGTACGGCCCAAGTAGCCTAAAATATGGGATAAATGGATATTTTCTTTCCTGAGTCCACAGGTGTGATTAATCTGTGTCAAATATATGACGTAAGCATACAGAAACATTTCATACGAACCAGGCGCTCGGGCATTTCGTTCTCATCCTCATAAACTCGTGCAACCTCTTTCCTTTCCACATAGTTTACGTGATCCTCCAATGTACCAGGTCGCCGGGACTGGATTCCCCGCTGACTTGACCCCCCCTCCGGTTCAATGCTTATAACGGAAAACGCTATGGCTCCGTCCGGCTCGTCCACCCCCACCCACAAGCGCGCGGCTCCAGGTAGCCGCGACCCGACGACAAGAAGCTGGAGAGTGATGAGCACCGGTGGGATTAAAAACAGCAGAATTCCCGAGCGGAGGGAGAAACCACCGAGGCCCAGCATAACTTCACTGTGGCGGCGGCTCCGTGGAACATCTCCGGCGTTTTGCCCTGTAATCCAACTTTTTTTCTCTCCCTCTTCTCTAGGGCAGTGAGGAAAGTCCCAGCTGAGTCCTCCTCCAGTCTCCTCGACCTCCTCCTCCTCCCCCATGTTACCCCCAGGGGAAAGTTGTGATGACGAGGCGCATTCCTTTTTGGCCTTTTTTTGGACAGTGGCTGCCTTAGTTAACAAGTTATCCCCAAACCATTTGGTAATGTTTGACTGTTTAACATAGAAAAGTTTCAAATTAGCTTTCTGCTAATAAATGAACAAACAGACCAAAAATTCACAGGTGTGGTAGACTGTGGTGACTGAAACATAACGATAGTAGCATTTCCTTTTTTGTTACTGGCCAATTTGAATTCAAATTCAAATTAATGCAAAAGAAGGAGAAGAAGGAATATTCTACAGTAGTAGGAGGGGAACTATAGTGGCTTGTTTGTAGTTAAAGCTGGTCTAACAGGCTAACACACTTTAAACTACAGCTCTGGGTTATGCCTTTTAAATTTTTTACATTTTACGCCACTTAGACACCATTGCATATTAGATGGATTTTTAAAATCTTTTTCGCTTCTATCATAATTTATGATGGGCACTGACTTAGGCTACTACTAAACAGAGCTACAACACCTAACACACAGGCTTGAAGGGTCCCCTTTTTTTTTTTTACATACATACAGGACAGATAAGTTGCACTACACTGACCACGAACAGACGTGATGACATGCAAAATTACAGGAAAGGGACAAAACGTTTGCAGATATTAAAAAAAACACATACAACACAGGCAAACAAAATAATATAAAATAATCTTAGATACTTAGAGTGATCAGGATAAATAAATCTACACTGAAGACAAACAGTGACGCATAAGACAGACAAACTGAAATATAAAACAATCAGAGAGACGCTTAAAGATGGAAAATATCTTAAACTGTTGCGGTTGAGAAGTATTCCTGTAGAAGTGGAACTTGAGTCTGTCTCCTTTTTAACCTCTTGAACCTCAAGCATAATCTGTGGATATACTTAAACAGTAGCATTTCCAATATATGATTGGTAAACAAATATATGAGGGTATACCTTTAGTATAATCTGAATTTATGGCCTTTATTTATAGTCTTGTCTTTAAAGGTTGTAAATGGAAAAATATTCAGAGATTCATAGATATACCTTATTGATCTGAAAAAGGAAAAAAAAAACAGCACAATTCTTATATTTAGCTGCTGGGATAGGTTCATTCACTGGGAATCTTAATGTTGTAGAAGGGCCCACAAGTTATCAATAAAGTATAATTCAGATGAAGAATTGGGGTCAGGATTTTGTTTGGTCACCATTTTAGCAAAATCTCAATAAGGTGACTGTCAATTCAATTCAGTTTATTTATATAGCGCCAATTCACAACAGATGTCATCTCAAGGTACTTAACAAAGTGTAATTGAAATACATTTATCCCAACATTCCAACATTTCTTGACTTGATCTTGACGTTTTGACCTTTGAATCTCATTTAGTGGTGTCATATATCAGCCTTCTTACCCTTGGCCATGTTTCCAAGTTACTTGACATCCTGTGCCCCTGGACATCTGTGTTGGGCGGCAGCTCTGGAGTTATGGTAGCAGAGGGATAATGAGTTCTTGCCAGCTTTAATTAGATTTTTTCTCAAATCTTTTTGCAATTAATTTGCACCTTCAACATGAACTGTTGTGACCCTGTTGACTATTTGCACATTTTAAAAAATCCTTGATTGGCCTCAGGTCATGTAGATTAGATAGTTCAGGAGTGTTGCATTAGTCCGAAAGGCCATCTCCCAGATTTTTTCTGTTTGTTTGTTTTTACCATCATTATTCATTGTATCAGTTAAGTTCCTCTTTTGGGTTTTTGCAGAAGTAATGAAGCTACTTAATGTTTTTGCACGCCCTGATGCACAACCCAAACTCCTTTCCTTAGCACATAAAAATTCTTAAAAGCACTTGCATGCTTTTAATAATTTTAATGTTTATAACCATTTATATAGCTTGGAGTGGATAATATTTACATTAAACTAATGATACAATCAGAATAATTATGAGTGGAGTGTAAAACATGTCTTAATGAGAAAAAATTACAATAACAGGAAAAAACTGGATTCAATTGAATAGTTAAAGGTGCCATATGTAAGAATTATGTCTCATCTTTATCATTAAATGGTGCTGATATGTTACAAGACAATAAAAA